>JAVXUP010000350.1:0-82500 GCA_033070095.1 Escallonia herrerae
GATTATTTGAAAATCTTATGATGATCGTCTGTTATTGCATGCTGAGCAAATTTGATAATTATTTGTATCCGTTCTTTCGAATTGCTGTGCCTAAACTCAATAACTATTCGCAATCATTTTTGTTGTGTATTTGTGATTTTTCTTCTGGAATTCCGAATGACGTAGTCCTTTTAGTGTTTTTTGTCCTCGGTGGAGTCACCATTTTAGTGAGCCATCTCAAAAAAATCCCTAAGGATTTTAGGAGTTGCCATTTTATTTAATTAAAGGAAAGAGAAAACAAGAAAATCTCTAAAAGTGACTCTAAACGTGTCCAAAGGACAACAAGCCTATCGGAACCCGTATATAGGAGTCCAGGGATTAAGTTACGCAACGGGCAAGTATTAGGCACCCGCCTCGCCCTTTTAATCTTTACGTCGTTTTCAATGATTTGTGGGCTAAAGAACACGTAGTATGAAGAATATAACAAGACTCATCCTAATTTAATTTTTATTATTTTGACTTGAACTCGACAACAGAGGCCAAGTGCCCTACGTATTCGATCAGACTAATTGGAATCAAAATCACCATAGTTCGAATGGTCCTACAGGAAAGTAGTCTACAATTCAAACCTAGGCTTGGAAAAGAAAATGAAATGACACTTTTGTTGTTTTTGAAATGGAATGTGACTACGGGAAATGGCAGACAATCTTTATGATCTGTATCTAAGCTGCTTATCTTGAAGACTCGGAGATTTTCTTCGTGGTATCCACGATGCAAAGAACAAAACAATGGTTTTAGAGTGATTTAAATGGCTAAGATTCTCGAGAGAGGCTGGAAGTCATTTTACAAAAGGAATGGCATGGAAACTCTAAGGAGAATAAGCTTATGGACTTACCAAAGATCGCCCCTGAAAATGAAGGCCAAGACCCCTTTTTTATAGTGCTCAGGGTCGTAGAATCTAATAAGATTAGCAATGCCAATCAGTATGGATGGAGATAAATCAGAATAAGTGATAAAATCACAGATTGACAAAAGTCAACTAACCGACTGGTTCAGCCCCGTTAATTAATTTTTTTTCCAAATTTAAGGGTATTTTTTTGACCATATTTTCGGTAATTATCTTTAAAATCACAAATGGGATGTACCAGATTCGGGATAAGTCCCTTCCAAACCAACAAATAAATTGATTTGATCTTTTTATCAAGGATAAATCATGGATTATTTCTCCAAGTCATCTAGACAAATTACATCAATTAGAATAATCTAGACCATGAACCAGAATTGACCTAAATAGACTGGACTAATGCAACTGGACTAGACCTGGAAATGCAATGGACTGAGCTAGACAATTTAGCTGGACCAACTTAATTAAATAAAATTGGATTGAATTAATTAATTAAACTACATTACCAAGCCCAAACTCAATAATGCTTTTAATAAATAATAAAGTTAATTATTTAATAAAAAAGTCTACAAAAATGGGGTGTCTACACCCACCACTGTAGCCATAGCCCATAACAACCTACACGTTGTACCCCACTACCGACATTGTCGACAGGCACCACTAGTGGTAGAGACAACAGGTGGGCCTGCTAGTTCCCGTTCTTCTTTCCTGTTAGGTATATTAGCTATATGGACAAAAAATGCCACCTACAACTTTTGGAATTACTTAAAAGGGGATGTTGGTTTGGTCATTTTGTATGTTAAACTTGCATAAGTAAAAGAGAGTGACATTTGAGCTTCATTTTTCATCGTTTGAGATCTATTTTGAACGCAAAAGGACTTAAAAGTGTTGCTTTATAGCCACTTTGGTAACGACCCCGAAATCTAAAGCTCTATTGCCCCGAACTATCGAAACGTTAACCTACCACATACATCAAACCTGTCAAATCCTCTTTACTGACACATACTTCAGAGCATCTAACTAGACATCAACTCAAATTCTTCAAAATACAAGATCTACAAAAAGAACTGCTTAAATTGAAACTTTTAAAACTTAGGTTCTTTACAGAACGACAAGCTAACAGTGTTGACCCACGCATGGATCTTACTAGACAATAGTGGTGGGCTCCCGGAAATCTCACACAGTTTCTAAACCCAATCTTGAGCATGCTACAGTTGATCGTTACTTGCAGAAGGGAGTCAAACGAAGGGTGAACTTTTAAGAGCTCAGTAAGGTCGTTCAAGGAACAACTGAAAGAATTACAAAACGATTCAAAAGTCCATTCGACGATAGTGTTTCAAAACATTTCAACAATCATGAACAGTTTTACAATTTTCAAAACGATCATAATTAGTTATAAGCATATACCAAAAATGACCAAAAACAATCATAGACAGACACCAAAACAAACATTAACAATCATCCCAATTTCCAAATAGCAAAACGATAATTTGAAGATCATTTTCAAAGGCATCATTTTAAAATGCAATGATGATTTTTCAAAGTATTTCAAAACGAACACAGATATTTCAAAGACAATATGGAAAAAATTTCAGATAATTACAAACATTTTGATTACAATATAGGAAAGAGGTTCAACTCAATCCTCTTCAATCAAATATCATGACATTTATTTTTAATTATTTTTCAAACATTCATTGTATGATACAATGTAAACAATTAGAAGATAGTGATCCTGGGAAGAGGCAATGACATTAAGGCAATACAAAAAAAGTGTATACATGCATTTTGTACGATAACTAGTCCTTTCTATCGTTCACGGGACTAGCTTGCGTTACCCATAGGAAGCAGAAACAGACCATCCTTATAACGCCTCCCTCATATCAAAACAGACCCCTAGATCAACACAAAAGGACAATAATCATAAAATCAAAAAGAAATTCAAATCGTCGATCTCAATTAGGGTTTCAGTGACAATAAAACATATCGATATTAGTTCATCACTTTATAATGCAAGAATAGCCATAAACAAATTGCATAAACAAATACGAATTGTTATTGAATTTAGGTACAATAATTACGAAGAAAGAATGCAAATAGTTATCGAATTTACTCGGCATGTGATAAAAGGCGAGCATCGAGAAGATTTTCAATTAAACGATTGAGGTTCAATGTTAGGGTTTGCTAGGCAATAACATGCTGATATTAATTCATATCTAAGTGGTTGGCAATAATTATAAGCAAATCGAAAGGATACTTACAAACACATGTTATCAAAATTAGGATTCAGATGGAAAACTTATCCATGGTTCAGATGGAAACCCTTACCTATATCCGAAGCTAAATTAGCCTAACTGGAAAGTCTTTTTTTTTAACCCTTGAAGAATCTCTTCAATCCCTTTCCCCTTCTCTCAATTTTCTCCCCCTGCTCTCCTCTGTTTTTGTTTCTTTTTCTTATTTCTCTTTTCCTTTTTCACGAATTTACTATCTTGTTTTTTTTTTCATTTCTTTTAGTTCCCTTAAGACATTAGTCATCAACTAGGAAGTAGGAGATGGCCATATTATGACCAATTTCTCTAAAATTTGACACATTAATGCATTATTTTCAAATTTACAAATTGACCCCCAAAAGTTTTAAAATTATATTTTAACCCCAAATTTATTTTAAGCTTCCATACTTTACTAATACCCGAGCATTGCTCAAAAATAAAAATTATCACCGGATTATTTTTTCCAGAGTCACAGATGATTATTTTAAACCGCTCGCAAAGTGCGGGATATTACAACTTTATTGACAAAAGTAGAGACCAAACAAGAAGTGATACTTGAGCTCCATTTTTTTTTCTATTTGAGCTCCACTTCTTCGATGCTAAAGACATTATACGTATCTCTGTTCAATCACTTTAGTGACAAAAGTAGAACTCAAAGACCTAAAGCGTAGCTCCACCATCAAATTTCAAGATGTATACTTTGATATTGGGTGCCGGCCTAAGGAATAACTCTTGCTTCCACCACCGCACACTACCCCCAACATCGTAGCCATAACCCACACCAACCACAGCCTACACCTGTGTACCAACCATCATACCCACCATCTCCATTATGTACCCACCATAACCTCCACCATCCTACTTACGATCTCCACCACGTATCTCCACCTCCAATCTTTACCACCATATCCACAACCACCGATCCACCTCGACGTAGATCGATGAAAAGAGAGTTGATTTGTGTTGGTGGCTGCGTTGACGATCATGATTTGCCTATGGGAGAAAGATACAAAAAAAGAAAGACGACGACTTGTTATGGATTATCTAGAAAAAAACTTCAAAAGGGTATTCTAATTAGAAAAACATTAACCCTTTAAAAAAGTGGCGGCTGGTCGAGATCCCGTTTCTTTTGTGCTGTAGGCGATCCCAGATCAGCCGAAGCACCCAAGCTAATGCCAACGATGGATTGACCGTCATAATCACACATGATCAATTCGACTCCACAAGAAATTTGATGTTCAACTATACCTACAGTTTGTGCCCTGAAAAGTTTTGAGTTTTATTAACAAGTTTGAATTCTTTTGTACCTGTATTTATCTAGTTAACGGCTTAGTGTCTAAAGTAGAAGTTAACGCAAAAAGATGAAAATGTTAACTACACCCATGTCCTTAAAGTTTGGGTGAAATTACACGTCTGTCATTAGTTTGAATGAATAACACTTATGTTCGTTGACCGATGAAAATACTGATATACATAACAGTTTGGACGAAAAGACCAGGTTACCCACGACTTAGGAATGTAATTCTTCAATTGCCATTCCTCTTCAAGAATCCACCTCCTCCCTTCATCTCACCATACAACCACACCACCGCCATATCCTTACAGTTCTTCAGCTTCATGCACACATGCACACACCGCCATCCCTTTACACACTTCTTTAGCTTCAGCATATGCGTGCGCGCGCTCGCGCACATACATACTCAGTGTCACAGACGCGCGCACGAACACACAAAAACACATTGTCACAGAAGAGCACGCAAACCCCCCCCACACACAATCACAAACGTGCGCGCGCGCGCACTTTCTCTCTCTCACACACACACACAAACGCGCGCGCGCGCGCGCCCACACACACAGAGGCACATGCACAAAACTGTCATAGGCACACATGCTCTCTCTCTCTCTCTCTCTCTCTCACACACACACACACGCGCGCACACACACACGCACGCACACAAAGAGACACTATCACATGCTCGCGCTCGCACTCAGTCACAGACCTGCGCACATACACACAACTGTGATTGATCTGTCAACTAGTTATTCCCACCTACCCCATCTCGTCACTTCATGGCTCGAGTGATGGATCGGGGTGTTGAGTTGGTGCCGTGGATCTGAGTTGTAGTGGTGCCATGGTGTTGGGATGATTTAAGGTGGTGTAGTGCGCGCGCGCAGGGGGGGGTACGTGGAGAATACGTATATCTTGTATATATAATATTTAGGACAGTATTAACATTTAAAATACATACTAATGACATAAACAAAATAATGTATTTTTTAACGGATAAATGATGGGAGGATAATGTACTATCTTTTAAAATTTATTGTACTTCAACTATAATTTCTTCAAGGACAGGAGTATAATGAACCAACACAAAAGGAAAATGAAGAATAAACGTCCTGATTGAAGTCGGATACATTGCCCGATCCACAAGAAAACCGACCTTAAATAAAAACACGCGCACACAGAGATCCGAATCAAACACTCCTTTTATATACCCGATCTCATCCTCTCCCACTTCTCTCTCTAGAAATCGGCGCCGGCAATCAATCTTCCGGCGAAATCCATCATGGCGGCGATGACAGTGAGCTCGGCCGGCGGGCTGCTGGCGATGCTGAACGAGAGCCACCCTCAGCTCAAGCTCCACGCGCTCTCCAATCTCAACGCCTTCGTTGACCGCTTTTGGCCCGAGATCTCCACCATCGTGCCCACCATGTATGTTACCCTACTCTTTCTCTTACTCCCTCTCTCTCTCTATGCATATATATGCCTATACATACATATTATGTTTCTATTAAGAATTAGGGTTTAAGGCGATTTTGGTCTGTTTGGCCTGGATCTTTTAAATTTCGTCCCCTTTGGTTGCTCGGGTAACTTAGTAGTGGTTAGAATAAAAAATCTTCTGTATGTTGTGCGATGTTTTGGGGTCCCTAGTTGATGAGTGATTTGCTTAATCTAGCAAGTGGGGTACCTGTCAAAGTATAAACCGCCCAAGATCTCCACCAGGCAGGTTGCCATAATGTCTATTTAGGAGCAGTAGAACTTTGGGTTTAAGGTGAATTTTCCTTTTCTGATTGCGGAATACAAATTTTGATGAAACTAAGTGGCGTAAGATTACAAAAATTGATTTCAAGTGCTTGACTCCGTTTAGTGAGGGTTTTTTGAGTTTCTGCTTAGGTGAGGGCGTTTTAAAATTTTTTTTCTTACATATCTACACATTTTAAATATGCTTATGTTAAGCTTATACCGCATACTTCCGCGGATTGTTTACACAAGGCTTGTTTACTTAAAAAGTGAATATTTTCTTAATTCTCTAAGGCTCCGATTGGCAAATAGGATAGGAATTGAAATCAGGATTGGTAGCACATAAAATTGAGTTTTGAATTAAAGTTGTTTTTAACAATGCACTTTGCAACAAAAAGTACATATAACACAACAAATACATGTAGACATATACATATTAGGGTTTGATCAACGGAATTAAACCTGAAACGCTTGATATGCTGTTGTTGTCACTGGAATTCTAGATATGCCGTTGTTGGAACCTAAACATTTTGTCGTTGCCGCTGTGAGACCCATAGATGTTCTGCCTTAATCAGAACCCTAGATTGCCACCGCCGTCGTAACCCTAGATCTATCGTCTCATCGTGAGGTTGGATGAAAGAGAAGAGATAAGGGGGAGAGCTGGGAGAATGGAAAACCAAAGATGACCTGAGTGTATAATGTTCTTTTAAAGCGTCGAATTGTAACTTCTAGGCTTGGGCTTTAGAATTGAGTGATGGACTTTATACTGTAGTTTAAATTTATTGGAATTGGGCAAGAAGAGTGATTTGAATTCTAAATTGGCTGTCCAAACAAGAGAATTACATTTCTTAGTGCTCAATTCTAATTCCACCCTCAATTGAGAGCCTACTTCTGCAATCCATTCGGACCCTAACTGAATATTGGTGTGGAAAATTATATTTGACTGTTCTTTTCCCATTTCCTGGGTAGTAAAGATTCTATCTTCAAAGTTGCTGATGGGTATCCTTGTGTCTTGTCTAATAGTATTCTGAGCATTATTTCCAGACGTGGTGCATTTTGTCACTGTTGGCGTGAATAAATTTATCTTCTTGACACTAGTTGGAATTTTCATAATACACCCTAATTATGACGTATCTCTACCAGAAAATTTGTTGGCTAGAATTTTGCACGAGACAATAAAGGTCTACTAGTAAGCTATATTAAGCTTAACAAAGAGTATAAACATGTACAAAACTAAGGGCCAGGTACTTATTGTTGCCAAACACTAGCTCACTCGCTTTTGGAGACTAAAAGCACTCATGAACCTCTCAAAAGCATTGCCAAACTGGGACTAAACAGGGTAAGCTTGAAGATGGCATCGAGAAGGAACTTACGCGAATTACTCTTGACTAGCACTGCTGGGTGACCCTAAGCCCCTAAGTCTTCCAAAAGTGGCAGTAAGCTGCGTCCTTGAGCTGCTATATAAACTTCTTAGGGCTGGATCAGTTATGCTTTCTTGTGCACTATAATATGATGACTTCATATGCTATTTTGTTGGGATGCATCAAGCTATTCCTCTCATGGGATAAGGATATGACTTGATGTGGCTGATTAGTACTGTAAATAGATTTATATAAGAAAAGGATTTTGATAGGAAGCATTTATGCCTAATTTTGGTGTCATTTTCTTTGGGAGAAACCTTTATAATGATTTGAGCTTCTCTCTAAAGTTGAATATCTTTTTATACCTTGCCAAAAGAGCAAAGATATAAAATAGATAAAGAAGAGAACGAATTGTTATGATAAAAGAAGTAACGATCTTAAATTGGAATGAGATATCCAATACAGGATATAATGACCTAATTATTTTTTTCTGCAGTAATACTTATTAACTGTTTTATTTTTTGTTCTGTCAAGATGAATGTTTGTGATATTTTCTTATCCAGAGAAAGTTTATATGAAGACGAAGAGTTCGCCCAAAGACCGCTAGCTGCGTTACTTGTTTCAAAGGTAACGATCATGTTTAATTGGTGCATTTTCTATAAGATATCATCTGATTGCTAACTTTTGTTACCATGGGAAAGCCGGTTATTTCGTAGTTATTTTTGTTATGCACAGAAAATATAACTAGTTCTTGCCTGATATCTCAATCGTCTTCTTTTTCACTTCCTTCTCAAATTTCCACAGGTTTTCTATTACTTGGGTGAACCCGTTGACGCGTTAACATATGCGCTTGGAGCTGGTCCCCTTTTTGATGTTTCAGAGGATTCAGATTATGTTCATACTCTTCTTAGTAAGAACCTTGGCTTGCATCCTTTCTTGTTCCTTAAGTTTGGTTTTTAATTTTAATCGGAAACTACTAGCTTGTGGTTCCACATGAGTTGCGTTTTGAAGTTTCTTAAGCAGTTAATGAATATCAAATTTACCAAAGAATGAAATGCCAAACCATAGGAAACAAATTTAAGGAGAAGCAGCATTCGTTGTTGAGAAGCCATTTATGTCGTTCGTTTTGCACTCCCTTATCCCCTCCGCCCCAACCCCCCACTTTCTCAACAACATTGCTTCAGTTAATTTGCCAAATGTCATCCTTTTATAATTTGAATTTGGTTTATACGTTCTAATGTTGTGATTGTAATTGTTGTTTAGGGATGTTCATTGTATGGACTCACAATGTTTCTCTTTTCCTCTTGTTCTTTCACTCAGCTAGAGCTATTGATGAATATGCCAAGCTTAAGGCTAAGGTGGCTGAGACAAGTGATGAAGCAACAACAGTGGACCCTAGGTTGGAGGCAATTGTTGAAAAAATGCTTGATAAGTATGTGTCTTATGCTTATTATTCCAAGAGAAAAAGAAAGTTTGTAGGTTTATACCTTGTAGTTTAACCACATTTTCATGTCCTAATGATTGCTTTTTGAAGGTGTATAATGGATGGAAGATATCAACAAGCTATCGGAATGTCCATCGAGTGCAGAAGATTGGATAAGCTTGAAGAAGCCATTACTAAGAGTGACAATGTTCATGCGACTCTTTCGTACTGCATTAATGTCTCACATTCCTTTGTTAGTCGTAGAGAATATCGACAGGAGGTATAGTGTCTTGCTTATCCAAAACAGATTTATTTTCATATCCATTCCATGTTCTCATGGAGCTATTTTCTGCTGCTGATTTCTCTAGCTAATTTGTAATATAAACGATTGCTAGCTGTTATTGAAGTTTTTTCATTCAAGTAATTTATGTAGGTTCATAGTGATTTTGAGAAATAGGAGAAGAAAATGATCAGATCCTTCAGCTGATTTGCACTGTATACATGATATGGAAAGAGTGCATTATGAGTTAAACCATAACGGCTGGAAGTGTAGAATTTATGTTGTCTGCACTTAGTGGAAGCAGTGAACGGACTCTGGACACATTAACTTATTTGCAATATATAATGACATTCTTCAGTGTATACTGACAAACACATCCTGGATTTCGCAGTCAATTGATTGGTAGGAGACACGTGAACCGACTAGGCTGTGTAATAAGCTAATTACAACCCCATGTATCCTCTCTGTTGGTCAATGTACCTACTAGTAGGAAGTTATGAACCTTTTTAGCATTATTAGCTTTCATGATATAGGTTCATTATCAAACTGGCCAGGAATGATGATTGCATTCAGGGTTTTTTGGTGACATGCAAAGGTTAAACTGGATGATGGTCACTACCAGCTTTTATGACCATAAAATAATGTATGTTGGATTGTCTGAAATAGCAGTGACTACATGGTTGGATGTTTGTCAAGAAAAGTGATGATTTGAACCCTCAATTTTGGTTGTCTGTCCTAACTCAGATCTACATGGTTGGATGCAGGTGCTTCGCCTTCTAGTTGAAGTATATCAGAAGCTGTCGTCTCCTGATTACTTGAGTATTTGTCAGTGCCTTATGTTTTTGAACAAACCAGAGGGTGTTGCAGCCATATTGGAGAAACTTTTACGATCTGAAAATAAGGATGATGCTCTGCTAGCATTTCAAATAGGTTTTGATCTTATTGAGAATGAGCACCAAGCTTTTCTTTTGAATGTTAGAGATCGACTCTCCAATCCCAAGTCTCAACCTACTGAACCTGTGGCTGAGCCTGATTCTGCTGGTAATGCCACTGCAACAGAAGATGTTCAAATGGCAGATGGAACTCAAGCCATTGGTGGAAATGTGCCTGATACTGATCCAAACGAAGCGACTTATGCTGAGAGGCTGACCAAACTTAGAGGAATTTTGTCTGGCGAGACTTCAATACAGTTGACTCTGCAATTTCTGTACAGTCATAACAAGTGAGGCACTTCACTTATCTTCGACTGCTGATGTATTCAGCTATTGCTTGAAAGAAGAATATAACTGCCGAAAGTTATATGATGACTTCTTCAATCACATATTAGATAAAGTGCAATGGAATAACTAACTAAAGTTGACCTTTGCCGAATAAGCTATTATTTTGTAACGTTATAAGTGAAGCATTTATATATTGATTGTTGTGATTTTGCATACAGGTCGGATCTTCTTATTCTAAAGACCATAAAGCAGTCAGTTGAGATGAGAAATAGTGTCTGCCACAGTGCAACAATATATGCTAATGCAATTATGCATGCCGGAACGACTGTGGATACATTTCTCAGGGAGAATCTGGTATTCATATCTACACTTGGATAGTGCGAAGACGTAATTCTTTGTTGTGTTGATCTTGTATTCAGTTTGTCAGTCTTTTCTAACTGCAGTTTCTTGTATAAAATTCAGGACTGGCTCAGCAGGGCCACAAATTGGGCTAAATTTAGTGCTACAGCAGGGCTAGGTGTTATTCACAGAGGCCACCTACAGCAAGGAAGATCACTTATGGCCCCTTATTTGCCGCAGAGCGGGGCTGGTGGTGGTGGTGGCGGCGGTGGCAGCCCATACTCAGAAGGTGGTGCCCTCTATGCTCTGGGTCTGATTCATGCAAACCATGGTGAGGGCATCAAACAGTTTCTTCGCGACAGCCTACGGAGCACCAATGTTGAGGTGCTTGCTTTGTCCGTACCATGCTTGACTGTGTTTTTGTTGCATAAGTTTTTCTAATTGTCAGATATAATTTTCTTAACCTTTACTGGTGCAGGTTATTCAGCACGGTGCATGTTTGGGTCTTGGTTTGGCAGCTCTAGGAACTGCTGATGAAGAAATCTATGATGACATAAAAAACGTGCTTTATACAGACAGTGCTGTTGCCGGTGAAGCAGCTGGTATTAGTATGGGTCTACTGATGGTTGGAACTGCAAGTGAGAAGGCGAGTGAAATGCTTACTTATGCACATGAGACACAGCATGAGAAGATCATCAGGTGTGGTTTGGCTTTGTTACAATGCCTATTCGGGCTTTGTTCTTGATTTTTACTTTTCTTAAAGCTTGCAATGACATGTTGCAGGGGATTGGCACTAGGAATTGCCCTTACTGTCTATGGAAGAGAGGAAGAAGCAGACACATTAATTGAGCAGATGACTCGGGATCAGGATCCTATATTGCGCTATGGTGGCATGTATGCATTGGCTTTGGCATACAGCGGAACAGGCAACAACAAGGCCATCCGTCAGCTCCTTCACTTTGCCGTATCTGATGTGAGTGATGATGTCAGGCGGACTGCTGTTCTAGCCCTTGGGTTTGTCCTGTACTCAGATCCTGAACAGGTTGGTCATGTTTAAGTTGTTTTGCTTTCAAGAGATGGTGTCTACTTATGCTTTGCTTGCTGTTTCCTTGTTTTTATTGATAATGTTCTATTTGTGCATGGTGCATACATTCTTATTTGGCCACTTTAGAAAATCACAGTATAAAAGCTACTCCTCGTATCTTCCTGGAGTTTGGGTTTGGTAGGAGTTTCAAGTATATGATTAAGTACTGTAATTGATCTCACTCCCTTGAACTGCAGACTCCTCGAATTGTGTCTTTGCTATCGGAGTCCTACAATCCACATGTCCGATATGGTGCAGCTTTAGCTGTAGGCATTTCCTGTGCAGGCACTGGTCTGAGCGAGGCCATTTCATTACTAGAGCCTCTGACATCGGATGTAGTTGATTTTGTTCGCCAAGGTGCTCTCATTGCCATGGCTATGGTGATGATCCAGATAAATGAAGCTAGTGATAGTCGGGTTGGGGCATTCAGGTAAGCATTCGAAGAACTATTGTTTTTGTTTTTGTTTTTGGTTTCTTTTATAATCTTTAACGTTGGACCGTGTTATCTTTTACTAGGCGACAACTGGAGAAAATAATTTTGGATAAGCATGAAGACACCATGAGTAAGATGGGTGCTATTTTGGCCTCTGGAATTCTAGATGCTGGTGGGAGGAATGTGACCATAAAGTTGCTTTCCAAGACAAAGCATGATAAAATCACTGCGGTTGTTGGTCTTGCTGTTTTTAGCCAATTGTGGTACTGGTATCCGCTTATCTATTTCATTAGCTTATCATTCTCTCCCACAGCCTTGATAGGACTGAACTATGACTTGAAAGTGCCTAAGTTTGAGTTCTTATCACATGCAAAACCTTCGTTGTTCGAGTATCCTCGGCCAACTACTGTACCCACCACCACATCCGCTGTTAAACTCCCTACTGCAGTTTTATCAACGTCAGCAAAAGCCAAGTCTAGGGCCAGTAAAAAAGAGGCAGAGAAGGCCAACGAAAATGCATCTGCTGCCGCGGCATCGTCCGGTGGCTCAAACACAGGAAAAGGGAAATCATCCAGTGATAAGGATGGGGAATCTATGCAGGTACATATTGTAGTTGCATCATCTCTGTTAGCTTAGAACTGTACGAGTTTTTCCTTTTTTTGTTTTCCGAAGGGTCGTAAGCAACTTCTGTATATGCCAAGACAGGTTATAACTTTTTTGTTCCTTCCCTTATATTCTTTTCGTAGGTTGATGCTCCTGCTGAGAAGAAGGCTGAACCTGAGCCTCCTTTTGAGATTTTGACCAACCCTGCCAGAGTGGTTCCTGCCCAGGAGAAATTCATTAAATTTCTGGAAGACAGCAGATACGTGCCGGTGAAGTCAGCGGCTTCTGGTTTTGCACTTCTAAAAGATTTGCGTCCAACAGAACCTGAAGTTTTATCCCTCACTGATGCACCCTCGTCAACAGCATCAGCTGCCGCTGGATCAGCACCTGCACAACAGGCCCCAGCCTCAGCAATGGCTGTTGACGAGGAGCCACAGCCGCCACAGCCCTTCGAATATAGTGCATGATTGCTTATCTATCCGTTGCCTTTTATGAGAGGCAGTATTCTCGCGGCGTGTAATGGTGGGTTCGCTTGCAGACCCGGCCCAACCCTACCCATGAAAGGGTATCAATTGGTTATATGTTATGGCAGGCGGTGTTGGTGTTTGTGTACTTTGTCATCCAATCATCTTGAAACCGGGGGAGACTGTTTGGGTATGGAACGTTGATTAAGTGAACTGCTATCTTGCCTGAGGCTCTCTTTTGTGCTTTTTGTACTTTCTGAAAAGGTAAAATCCAGGTAGTGATCTTGCTCACTTTTCATTTTTGTTTATGCAGCTCGTTGTATATGGACTCTTTGGCTCGTTTCATCGTATGCATATGCTGCTTCTGTCACTTAGAATTTACAGCTTTTTTATAAGTTGGGCCGTCTGCATATTGGAATTGCAGTTTATTCTGATAAAAGTTGGCACATTTCGGTTCTAAATTAGCTTCTGGACTTGGGAATTACGCTGGATAATTCATACAAAATTTTCTTTTGCACCAATTCAAAACTCCAAGCCACCTTCTTCACCTACCATTTGACTTCCGGTACAGCTGCTGTTGGCATTGCCACAGCATCACCATGGGCCACTGTCATCTCAAATCCAACCCGCATATTATGGGTTTGTGCAGATCTGTACATAAATCAAACAACAAACGTCAAATCCACCGTACTTCGTATTCAAACCTGAAGCTATATTTGTGCTTGTGTGCATGTGAGGCATTTCTGCAAGTGTGCGTAATGCTTCCGAGCAGATTTGTGCTTGTGCAGATTTATGATCGGTGTTGGGGTGGTGCTGTGGTGGAACTTGGGATTTGTGGTAGTGTTGGGTTTGGGGGTCCTGATGTCGAGATTGAAGTGGGTTGGTGGTGGTGCGAATTAGGAAATGGGTGTGATGGGGGGTTCCATTAAGAAGTGGCGGTTGAGGCTGTGGGTTCGGTCAGGCAATGGTGGGTGTGGCAGTGGGTTTGGTGGCGGTGGGGATTCAGAGACGGGTCGTTGTGGATTGGCAATGGTGGCTATGGGGGGTTGGACCATGACTGGTGATGGTCGCCGTCGTGGTGGTGGTTGTGGCGGAGGTGAGTGGTTGTGGGCTTGCAAGTAGGTATGGTGGCGGTTGGTGAAGACCAAGAGAAGGGGGGTTGTTGGGTGGGGGGGGGGGGGGGGCTGGAGTGTGTGGGGGTGTTGTTCTGTAAGAAATTAGTAAAGAAATAAATTGAAGATGGGAGAGTGACATGTGAAAGGAAAATTCAAGACGAAGGGGTATAAATGAGCCATTTTAGAAGATTTGGTATCTGCGTTTGTTTACTGTGTTGTTAAAGAGGTATTTGGTATTTTATATAGATTTGACACGCACGAGATTATCGCATAATCTCAGGGAGTTTATAAATATTATCCCTAATTTGTAACTTTTCGTCAAAAACTTTTTATTAGAAGATTTCTTCTGTTCATATCTTGTCCATTGAATGTATTGAGCTATACGCTGAGATAGCCCCCACCTCTGAAAAGTGGAAACCGACTTATACAATCTACCCAAATCAGTGAAATCTTTGGAGTGTCATATAAATAAATAAAGTACTAAGTTGGCTCGTTACGGTAGCTGTGGGCGATGCCTATCAGAGGGCCATGGTGGTTGCGGTTTGGGTTTGGGGTGATTGTGGGCTTGGGTTTAGAATATTGGTTGGTTCAGCACGATGGACGTAGCAGAACTGCAGGAGTGGGTAATTGCCGCTGATAGATGCGGCAGTGGGTCACGGCTGCAAGGAGGGGGGGGGGGGGGAATACAAGGAGGATGAAGAAAGGACTGTCAAGTCGTACATTCTTTTATAAAGCCCTAAAACAGGACGATAGAAAACTAAGCACCGAAAATCAATGCATTAGTTTGGAATAAAGAGAGTATGACTGAAATCTCAATAGCAAGGCACCTTAAACAAATGAGTAAAAAAATAAAAAATTACTATCCTAACAAGAATGATCTCAAGAAAAATATGGCAATTGACAGAGATAAAAAAACTTCAAAACAAAATGACAATATAACAAAAGGCAGTGATAATAAAACAAAATCGTTTTATAATCCGGAGTTGTGGAGAGCAAAAATCTCTTTGGAAATGTCTGGTACTACCATATATATATATATATATATATATATCCCTATCTACCGGTGAGAAATAATAATTTCTCTAACACATATTAGGCCGTCCACGTGTATTCGTGTATGATCCAGATTTTAATTTTTTTTTTTGGTTGAAAAAGTGTTGACCCCACTATTATAAACGGTTAGGACAAAGGCCAAAAATGCCCCTCGCAGCACAAAATAAGCTGATCTCTACAAAGAGTAGAGGTTAAAGGCCCACTGTAACCGCCACAAAGAGTAGTGGTCTGAGGGTCCTAACTGCTACTCTTTGTAGCGGTTAAACAGGGCTTCTCCTTAACCCAACATATTCTCTCTCTTTCTTTTTTCATCTCTTCTCTCTCGCTCTATCTCTCTCTCTCTCCCTCCCTCTCTCTCTCTCTCTCTCTATTCACTCTCAAGCTCTCAAGCCCTAACCGTTTCTTCATCCTCCATAAACTCTAAACTCCCAATTGAAATCTTCACCATTATAATCTTCCATCAACCCGAGACAAAAACTCAATTGAATTCTTCCACCATCACAAACTTTAAGTCTCTAGCAAGAATCCAAGTTCAATTAGATTTAGTAAGTTTTTACTTGCACTATTTTGAAGCTAGTTCATCCAAAGTTGGTGATATTATCTCGAAGCCAAAATTGGAGCAATTATCTTGAAGGAGGAGACAATTGAAAGCAATAATACTACATAGTAAGTTTTTTCTTTTCATTTCCTTTCAATTTATTTCAGCTCCTTTTCAATTCATTATTTAATTCTATGATGTGTAGAGAATTTATAAAAAAAATATTTTTGTATATTTCAATATAAAATATGAATGCAATTGGAGGAAATAATTTTTGGCCGAGGCTAAAATTTTACCTTCTAGAATGATGGAGGTTTTCTCAAGCCAGGTTGGGAGAGTTGACAAGTTGAGTTTTAACGAAGTAGACCTTCGAAATTAATTTCGCGCTCAGAGGAGAGAGTCTTTCAATAAGAGTGATTCTCAAGCTACGCTTGATATCCTCAAGCTACGCTTGATATCTTCAAGCGCCTTCAGGGTCAGAATTCTGGCTTTTTTTATAGTCTCCAACTGGATGCTGAGAACCGCATTAGTACTATATTTTGGGTGAATGCTAGTTCTAGAGCTGCTTACCAAACCTTTGGTGATGTTGTGACGTTTGACACCACATACTGTACAAATAAGTACTATATGCCTTTTGCTCCATTTGTCGGGGTGAACCACCATTACCAATCAATCTTGTTTGCTTTTGCCCTGCTCAGGGATGAGACAAATGAGTCATTTACGTGGTTATTTGAAATGTGGCTTTGAGCAATGTATCGTATTCTCCCAAAAGTCATCATCACCAACCAGGATTTGGCAATGAAAAACGCAATCGCTAAGGTCTTGCAAGATACTCATCATGGCTTGTGCACATGGCACATAAGCAACAAATATCCTTAATGGCTTCACAATGTATATGCAAACCATCTAACATTCAAGAGTGACTTTAATACATGTGTCAAAAAATCATTGACGGTCGACGTGTTTAAGGAGAGGTGAGCCAAGTTAATTGATGACTACTCTTTGCACAGTCATGAATGGTTGAAAGCATTGTATGAGATCAAAATTTTGCTAATTCGTGCTCTTCTTCGGCTTCGAAGAGTAGAAGACATCTCACCGTATCAGTTTGTCTAGACATCAGATTTGTTAATTGCAACAGTCAACTGTTTGAGCATAAAGGTATACTTTGTTGACAAGCGCTGAAATTTTTTAGCGCAAAGAATGCCCGTGAAATTTTGAAAGAGTATATCTTAGATCGGTGGATGAAGCAAGCCAACAGAGTAAATGGTCACATACCTTACGTGCCACATGTTATAGTTGATTTCAAACAATCTGAGACACTGCGATATAATCACCTCTGCAACATCATGAATGATTTATCGTTGGATGCGGCGTCAACAATGGAAGTATCTAGTTGATACAGCCGCACAAGATAAGGCTAATCTAGCACAGCTCAGGGTGGCAATACCAGAAACTCGAGACAATCCACCTACTCGAACGACTCCAGCCGCTAGAATCACTCGAGCTTCGGTCATTGCTTCACAGCCAGTTGTTAACAGAGGCAGTCTGCAAGGTGAGGATGAAGATATTTTTTATCCAATTCTTTCTCAAACAAATGGGCGAAAGCGATCAATACGTATGAAGAGTCCGATTGAAGATGAAACGAGTCAGAAACGACTACGAAAGTGTGCGTTGTCTAATAAAATGACTGATCACGACAAGAGAAATCACTACAAAGTGTTAGGTCTTGAACCTGACGGTCTGCACGAGGAGGACGATGATGTAAAAGAGTGTTAGGGTTAATGGTTAATTTGAACTTTAATTGTTAATCTTTACTGCATAATTTGAGATTTGCTGTGTTGAATCGTAATGTTAGTGTGCTCATAGTATAAAAAGCTTGACAAAAAAAAAATTCACCACAGCTATGTAACCGGCCCTAAAGTGTGCCCGAGAAGGGGCGACACTGAGAAACCAATTTTTTTTTCAATTTTAACTAAGATTCATAGAAAAGGGCTAATTAGAGTGTCCAAAGTATAAGAAGTCCGAAAAAAAAATTTCACCAAAAGTTATGAAACCGGCCCTAAAGTGTGCCCAAGAAGGGGTGACACTGAAAAACCAATTTTTTTTTTCAATTTCCACTACAATTAATAGAGAAGGGCTAATTAGTGTACCCAAAGTATAAGAAGCTTGAAAAAAAATTCACCGAAAGCTATGAAATTGGCCCTAAAGTGTGCCCGAGAAGGGGCAACACTGAAAAAACAATTATTTTTTTTCAATTTCCACTGAAATTCATAGAAATGGGCTAATTAGTGTGCCTAAAGTATAAAAAGCATGAAAAAAGAAAAAAATAAACCTAACCGCTTCTGTGACTAGCGGCCAGAGACGCTGAGAAGCATCCTTAACCGCTACAAAGAGTGGCAGTTAGGGATGCTTCTCAGCATCTCTAACCTCTAGTCACAAAAGTGGTTAGGGCTAGAGATGCTGAGAAGCATCCCTAACCGCCACTCTTTGTAGCGTTTAGGGATGCTTCTCAGCGTCTCTGACCGCTACTCACAGAAGCGGTTAGGTCTTTTTTTTTTTGGGCTTTTTATTGGATTTAAGAAGGCAATCATACTCTCTATCTCGACAATCCAATACAAATCTCAACAATCCGACAATCCAATTTCAAACCTCAACACCCAAAATCCATCAATAATAATAAGGCAAACGTCTCACAATTGTAACAATTGTCAAACTCGATTACATCAATAATAATAAGGAAGACATCTAGCTACACCCTTTTTGAGCTTCCACGCTATCCTAGATCTAAATGTCAAGGCATCCCTCCGAGACCAAGGCATAGATTCCATGAGCTAGGTAGTCCATATACTTGAGCACATAAACAGCGCAATCGTGACTGTTATACTTCTTTGGCCGGTCCTGTATCATCTCGACCGTCCAAGGATCCATCGTAGGATTGCTCGTGATGACCTCTCCTAGATAATGGCGTACAGCTAGTGGAATGATAGTAGTCTGCAATAAGTGTAAAAAACATCAACAGCGTTCCAAATATGACATAATGCAAAATTAATTCTGAATTTTAGACTAACCACTACATTGATGTACTTTTTGTATAGCTCTTTCAGCTGCTGACCAGGTCCGTCCTCCCTCAGGCTATCATATATGTGGACCATTTTTTCGAAGGATACATAACCAATAAGAAGAAGTGGCTTGCATGTATCTGAGGTATCATGATCACGTTCGCCTCAGACGCATGACATTGATTGTCTACCCTCAACATGCCCTGCAAGTTTGGTGAGGGTATCCATTCACCCTTGTTCTTCCCTCACCTCTTCCTCCATTCTATCAAACTACTCATGTTGTCTAGCATGAGAACACATGAAACGAGAGGGATACATGTTGATCTTCAAACCTTTGCAGGGGTTATACTGCAACTCTCTAATTTGGAGCAGATCCGTGTAAGCATCCATGACAAAATTCATAAGATCTGTATTCAGCGCTAACGTTCTGATATCCTCGTGACCTACGTAATACAAACCGGCCACGTCCAAAATAAGAAAGTCTGTTGTAGCCCTCAACACAGGCCCGAAGTAATGCTCGTCGATCCAATCGCGATTGGCCAGCCTTAATGCCTTCGTTGCTTTTCCTTTCTCGCATAGGATAACTGAGCGCTCTTGAGAAGTTGCTTGGGTCACCTGACTCTGGGGCTGAGAACTGTACGTGTGCGAATAGATGGCTCCATGTGGTAACCCCGGTACGCATTACTGAAGTTGTGAAATTCAGTCTTGTACCTTTCAATGGACTTATTAATATTGACAGGGGCATGCGCGACAAACCTATCAAACTCCTCCAGCTGCTTGAACACCTCACTTCCCATGTCAACCTAAAAAACATGAATGAAAACTATGGATAATTAGACACGATGCAAGCATGGTCGACAACAATACAAATAAAAACTGAATCGAAAGAAAACGACTTAAAATGTTCAACGCCCAGAACTGGTCGATAATCAGATGTGGCTCGTATGTTGTCCTCTTTTCCTAGGAAGGGCGATTCACCCTCGTGGGTGTCACCCTGAGAAACCATTCCAGGTACTCCTCAATACTGGTGCTAGAGTTGTTCATCGATACAATGCTATCATATGTTTCATGCCATGTATTCCACTGTTGCACCTCGTCGCTCAACGTATCCAAGGCATCAGGTTGGTCGAAGTTCAGCCCTTAGCCTTTCCTATATGGCTGCATGTCCACAACGGGTTTTGGTATCCCTTGTAGACATCCAGCTTGCCTCATTGCTCGATCGGGCATCTGGAACTCACATATGTCAAAATGAATGAGCAGTACCCGAAGCAAACCTACCAGCACCTATGACACAGAAAGTTGCCAACTCCACAGATCCAGCCATTGCATCATCTTGTAGTAGAGCTGTCACTTCACCTGTGATGCCTCCAATATCTTTAGCTCCCCCCGATAGAACTTCAGACGGTGATGGGGGTCTACCCGTCTCTTCCGATTGGGCATATGTTGGAAGCGGTGCTCCCAAGCCAAACATCCTAGGCCATGTCTCATCAGAATTATCTCACGGATGTGGATGGCCTGTGGGGATGCACCGTGTTTTTTAAATGCGTCGGAAGTAATATAACTCCAATAACGTATTGCAAGAATGCCTTTGTATACGTCTCCAAATCATGAGTAGTGTATGCATTAGGTAGCACGCATACTGCCCTCTTAGCTACGTAAGTTTGATGCCGTTTGATGTAAGGGCTTCCTCCAAAATTCCAGAAAAATATTGCCTAGCAAGTTGAGCTACCGGTGCAGATGCCCTACTCGAACTAATGGGTCTCCCACAACATGAGAGTCCAAGTATAAAGTCAACGTCCTCTAATGTAACAATCATTTCACCAAACTAGAAATGAAATGTGTTCTTCTCACTCTTTTATCGCTCAACTAGAGCGGATATAAGACATTCGTCGTGTCGAGACCAATGAGGAAGGACAATGAACATAGAGAAACCCTGAAAATTTAATATTTGCTGTTATTCCTCATTTAGTATCCACTTTTGGAGGTGACTTGTGTTTTGAACTGTTTCCAAAACACCCTTTTTCACACCTTGAAATACGTCCCTCTCGACGTGGTCATCATCATCGTATAGGATTGATGGATCATAAGGTCCGGGGTTCAACTCCATATCTCTAAGAAAAAATATAATTGTAAACCAACTTAGCATGCACATACTATTTACATCCCAAATCTAAAACAAGAACGCTTAATCTAAAATCAACACCCAATATTACATCCCAAGTCTAAAACAAGAAGACATAATTTAAAATTAACACCCGAAATTACATCCCAATTTTCAAAGCATAAAAGCACCCACATTTGAATACCTAAAAACAGATTATTTCTTGGAATAATCTCAAATCCCTAGTTTCAAACCCTAATTTTAAAGCCCAAAAAATGCCCTAATTTGGAGCCCTAAAAAATTTTCAATTTTGAAGCCCTAAAAAAATCCCAATTTTAAAACCCTAAAAAATCTTAATTTTGAATCTCAAGCAAAACACTAATTTCAAAACCTAAAAGCCACTAATTCAATCTCTAATTTCAATCCATACATAGAGTAAGCCACTAATTCAATCCCTAATTTCAACCTCTAAAAAAAAAAAAAAATCCAAATTTCAGTTTATAGTAAGAACACAAATCAAACCTAAAATAAACATCAATTAAAAGCCAAAGAAGTTACAATTCATGAAATCAACATGGATTTATATAAAAAAAATTTGAAGTACTTGCTTCAAAGTTGATCTATTCAATTTTTTTTTACCAATCTTCTAGCTACTTTCCACCAATCTTCTAGTGTAGGATTTGAGTTTGTATTATGGTAAAAATGGTGGAGATTATGGAGGAATGAATTGGGAGGATGAAGATGATGGAGGAATTAATTGGGAGGATGAAGAGAGAGAGAGAGAGAGAGAGAGAGAGAGAGAGAGAGAGAGAATCTGCTGGGTTTTGGAAGTGGGAAAAGGAGAAGCCATGTCTAACCGCTGCAAAGAGTAGCGGTTAGGGCCCTACGATGATTGTTATTCTTTGTGGCGACTACGATGGGCCCTTAACCTTTACTCTTTGTAGAGGTCAGCTTATTTTGGTGGGCTCTTAATTTTGTGCTGCGAGGGGCATTTGGCCTTTGTCCTAACCGCTTATAAGAGTGGGGGTCAACACTTTTTCAACAAAAAAACTTACATAATGTAGCGGGCAATGAAGTTTACTAAGAAAAATAGATCTGGTTCATCTATTCGCGAAGGATGGACGGCCAGATGGCGCTTACAACTTAGCTTAAGTTGCCAACATAGACAGTGAATCATATCCTTATATATAAATATTTATATGGACAAAAACATGTGTGCATGCGCTCTCAAATTTATTACATAGACACAGACGCCACACCAAGCGCCCCCCCCCCCCCCCCCGCACACACACATATAGACATACATATTTGTCTAGATGCACAAAAATAATACCAGGTTTTAAGGCCAAATATAAGAAAAATGAAGGAAAAGATTGCGCATGTTTGATTTTTTTAGTCCTTTTTTTAACCATATTATCAAAATTTATTGCCAATGTAAAAAACTGAACCAATTATCCATTAAAACAACATGAGACTACAATTCATCTATTTTGAGAGAAAACCGTTAAAATTTACTGGTCAATTCAAAAAAGTTAATTTATTTAGTTATGTCACCAGAAGTTATCATGACCAAGGTCTTGCATGTCCTAATTATCTATATAAAGCATCAACTTATGGGTTTTACTTAATATAGGTCCTTTATATTAAGAGTAAAATGCACTATTGGCCACCAAACTATATATCACCAATTTTTCTTGTGGTCACTGAATTTCAATTTGTCTCATTTTGATCACTGGACTCATATATTTATTCAATCAAGCCATTCTGTCAGCCGGGTTAGTCTTTTCCTGTTAAGTGGTCATCTGACGCGCACTTGGGGCATCACAACAGAGGTAAAGTCGTCTCTCTCTCTCTCTCTCTCTCTCTCTCTCTCTCCCCCCTTTCCTTTTTCTTCACTTATCAGGATAAGATATTTTTTATTCATTCCTCGATGAGCGGCAGCAAGATCTATTAGAAAGGAAAGACGTCACTTGGGGGCTAGTGCGATAATGGTGGCAGTCATTGGTATGGGCTTGGGGGATGGTCCATTGATAATGTGGGAGGAAGAAGAAGGAAGGCATGAGGGGAGGGGGAGGTTGGTACTGGCCGAAGGCGACGATCTCACTGGATGTTGGCAATCATAGGGGGGTTAGAGGGAAAGAGGGAGGAATGAGGGAAGGTAGGGGACCAAGGTCTAGACACCCCATTTTTGTAGTTTTATTTTATCTTTCTTATTTGTTCATTGGGTTTTGTTCATAATTAAATTTATTATTTTGCAGTTTAGGCCTAATAATGTAATGTGCCTAATCTATTTAATTAAGTCCAACATGTAGTCCAGTACAGTCCAGTTAGAGTCCGATCTAGTTGGTTACACCAGTCCAGTTAGTTAAGTTTAACCCAAGTTAAGGTTAAGAGATTGTGATTGATTAGATGACGTGGAAATATCTTGTGATTTATTCTTGATACATGTGATTAGTCCTTGATTTGTATGAGACATGGAGATAATCCCCGAATCTAGTCCATCCAATTTAATTATATAAGAGATAATTATTGTATTAGAGATAGATAATGTCATGAAATTCAAAAAAAATTGAAGTGGTGGACCAACCAGTTTATAAAAAATCGATAGGGTCATCCAAGGGAGGAACCTGCTGGTTCGTCGGATGAACCGACCGGCTCATTGACTTTTTCTTTAGGTGTGCAATTTGCATCAAATAATCTACTCTATCATTAAATCATGGACTGTGATAGCCATCCTTATCATTTTTGGCACCCAGACCTCTATAAATAGGGTCTTTGGGCTACATTTCCCAGGACAAGTTTTTTCTCCCTAGAGTTTTTATGACATTTCTTCCGTAGAAATGGTAGATCATCTCTAAGGGGAATTCAGCACTCATATTCATTTCTAAGTAGTCCCGAGTCACTTGATCGTGTATTCATCATAAGGAGTTGCCAAGTCTTCTAGGTAAGCACATTCTTAAGGTATATTTACTGCTCCATAGACTAGTTTAGATTGTTCGAGTGTTTCCCATCCCCGCGACCACACTGTCATTTTCAAAAATCATAAAAAAGTCTATCCATTTCTTTGTTTGAGTCTAAGAGTGAAGTATAGGTTGCCTCCCGTAGGGTCCCGTCGAATTACGATGATTTTGATTCCGGTTTGTCCAACCGGATATATACGCCGTTCGAACCTTAATGTCGAGTTTAAAAATAAACTTTGAGTTTGTTTATGCATATTTATGTGTTGTGTTAAAATGCCAAAACCCAATAGAAATGAAGTAGAAAACGGATGGGTATGACAGGTGCCTAACATCTTCCGTCGTATAACTTAGTCATTGAACTAGTTTCTTCGTTTTCAATAGAATATTGATCCTTTAGACATTTTTAGAGTAATTTTTTGGTTTTTCTTATTTTCATTTGTTTAATTAAATACGACAAAAACTTCTAATTTTAGACCTTTCCGAAGTCTAGGATTTTTTTCGCGGCGGTTTGCTACATTAGGGTGATTGCCATTCTCTCTCTTCCCCTTGATTTTCGGTAAAGTTTATGGCGGGGTTTGGGTGGTTCCAATTGGGTGATGGTGGTGACGATTTTACATTTAAGCAAAATAACAACTTTTATAATGGAGAAATAGAGCGATTCCAATGATTTTTTTTTATATACAATCAAATGATAATTTTAAAAGGGTTTTCAAATAAAACCACATCATTTCAATATCAACATAGGGATGAGTATCAATTCAATACCTTAAATCAATAATCATTTCAAACACTTCAAGTGAAATAAAACAGAACACAGGAAAACGTTGAACATGAGCAATACACTATAGCAAAGCCACCCTGGCAGTGCTCGATACGCTTTACATACATATGCATATGTACACTGACTACTCCATTTAGGTATTAGTTTACCCAACCAACAGACCATCCTTATAACTCCCAGATTACTAATCATGTCAATATTGAGAAGAAATAAATAGAATTGAAAATATTTTGCCATGATTGAGTCAATAAACAGATAAGTATGAATCAGAATTTCAAACGATCGCAAAACGGTTCAAATTACGGTTTCGTGGGCAGTTTAAAGACATTTTTATATCAATCATAAAAATCAACATTCAATTTAGTCTGTAAAACTGTTACAATAAAGGACTTGAAATCAGAACAATGTTGTAGGGTTTGGATAGAATTATTTACCTCGGTCCAAGCTAAGCAATGCTACCAAACCTCGATCAATTATCTCTGAATAAACCTAGATTGACAATCCATTTGTTAGAACACAATCTATACCACAATACTATAAACCTAATATCAACTACTTACTACGTGCTCACTTTTAACTCCGAAATCGCACAACTTAAACCGGTCCTGTCCATGGCTGACCTAACCGAAATCCCTACACACTCTTTAATGCGTAACGATATCACAAAGTCATAATGAATTATAACAAAACACTTTTATAACTTAAAACATTTTAACAAGTTAATTTTCTGAATTTTTGAATCTTTTCGAATTAAAATTTTTTAAATGCAATAAAATCCATAAATAGCCTTAATTACTTATAATTGAAAATAAAGTCCCATAGTTTTTATACAGCTTTAGAATACTTATAAAAATTGAAATCAGAATTGAAAAGACATCAAAACTATTTTTAAAATTTTTATTTTGCTAAAATCGATGCGGTACAGAAATTATAGCAAATCAACTCTAAAAATCACCAAACTTAATCTGGGACTTCTAAAAACATTACTCAAAGTTTTCCAAAACATTTTCATGGGTCTAGAAGCTCAAAAGAACTTTAAAATTCTGAAATTTCAGAAAATACTAAAAATTCATACGAACTCAGAAAATGATGAATTTTTGCAATAAATTCTAACTCAGTCTAAAGTATCATACTTTAAAATTTTACACGTTAACAATCAGTGTACACTATCAAATACTCGTGCCGTACTTAAGTGGTGGCAGGTGGTCGTGTAGTGTAGTGTAGTGTAGTGATTGAGTTGGTGGTGTATTCTAGTGTGGTGGTTTAGCGGTAGTGATTGAGTTGGTGGTGTACTCTAGTGTGGTGGTTTAGCGGTTTGGCCGATGGTGGTGGCACATGGTGGTGTATTGTAGTGATTGAGCTGTGGGTGCTGACGAGATTAAGATGATTGTGATTGGGTGATTGTGGTGGTATAATATGGTTATTAAGTAGCCAGTAATGGTGTTGTGCATTGACTATGCTACAGGTGGTGGTGGCACCAAAAAAAAAAAAAAGGAAGTTAATACCCTAAATTATGGGACATGACTGAAATTCACATTTTTTTTGTTGCTAAAAGGTTTATAGCTAATTTGAATGCTTAACTTTGGTGACAAAAATATAATTCAATAGAAAAATTATGTGCATTGCCTCACTTCAAAAATATCACCACAAATTACTGGATTCACTTTCATCTCAAGAAGAAGTAAATAATCATGTAGGTATGACGATTTTACCCTTGAGTTAAGGGTCATGTTCCTTGCACATGTCGACTTAACGGGACTCTTCTTAACACTGGTTAACCAAATGACTCACTTGAACAAATTTGTAAGTCAGTGATCAATATGGAACAAATTGAAGTTCAGTTAGCAAAATAAAAAATGGGTCATAATTCGGTAGCCATTGGTAAATTTTACTCTTATATTGATGATAAATTTTATGAGAAATAAGAGGGACATCCATGTGTTAACCGTAGCATTTACGAGTAGTGAAAAAAATGGATTTATTAGAAAAATCTAGATTCTCAGCATCTTAATTGTGTTTTGAATGGCAAGAAAGTGAATTTGAAACATGAGAAGGGATCCAAACTTTTAGAAGTAGTATAGATGTCTTCGTTTTTCAGTATAATTTCTTTCACACAAACCAAGTCCAAGTATTTCTGAAGGAGTAATGTGGAAATATGCGTAATTTTATCCATTAGAAATAGGTTTAGAGAGAACTGTACGGTAATTTTATCCATTAGAAAATATGCGTTAGAAGATCTCTGTTTAGTGTACTATTATAACATATCCGAGACGATACTGATACGAGAGCGTACTATTTTACGGAAAAAATTGATACTCAATCCAACACAGCATTGATCATAACTATGTTGTAAAGAAGAATTATTATGCACGTCTAATTTAGAAACGAGGCCACAAGAAAATGAAGGGCAATGCTACCTTGACACTCGCTGTTCTCCCATGCCTGGGGTTTGGAGAAGGGCTCGAGAATATGTAGAGACTTGAGATCTGCCCACACCCTCTTGTAACACCAGATAAAGAGTGAGAGTAGACAACAAAGAAGTTCTTAGTTTTTAAGATTTAAAATCACAATAATTGTCTTTGCGAACCTACCAACTACCAAGTTCAGTCAAAGGTAGCTACAGAAAACATATCACATAATCTCATAAAATGTACTTCTACGATGTAAGAGACTGTTTATTGTCTGGATTACACTTTCACAATCTTTTACCATACACTTCCCTTACTAATTTCACACACTGGTGAAAATGTCTTCTTTAAGCCCAACCAATAATGTGCGTATATCTATATCAGTTGCCAGCACAATTGTCAAGCAGAAGAGTCGCCGGATTCATCATTAGGACCGTTCTATACCCGTGGCTCTATGCCATGGGGACAATAGCCGTAGCTTACTCGACCAACAGTTCCCTCAAGACGGCTTCGCATAAACTGCTGTCGAAGATTAACAAGTGCCCCGCATCAGGAACCTCGTGGTACCGAATCCACAGAAGCTTGGCCGATATGTAACGGTTCAGTTGAGACGGAATGATTTTATCTTCGCGGCCTTGCCAAATGTGAACCGAGCGGCTGTTAGGAAAAGTATTAGCTATATCCAGGGGATCGAATTCCCATTTCCCATAGCCGGCCATTATGTCTCGAAACAGAGATTCATGAAGCCCTTGCTGCCGTATTTTCTCCTGATATAAGTGTAGCAAACAGTAACATGCATGGATCATATCAAGAGCTATTATCCTTTGCTTCATTTCAATCCCCTTTGATTGATTAGATACTAAATATAAATGGTCAAGTCAAAAATGTCTCACCGGGTCACTCTCACTACATAATACGACAAACCCGCAACACGGCCACTATAATACCCAATATTTTAAAGGCATTATATGTGTAAATAATAATTAGAACAGTTTTTTTGATCATAACTTAAGTAAATTTGTTTGGAAGTCCTTTTAGTGACTAATATATTACTTCCTCTTTCCCACAAAATTCATCCCATTTCAATTTTGGTTGTCTCATAAAAATTGTTCATTTTCTAAATTAAGAAAGATTCCATAAGTATCTTTACATATGTACCATTTTTACACTTTTTTTTATTATATTTCTCTATCAACATTTAACTTTCTAGCAACTCATTTTTCCTCGCCAGACCCACTTTCTTACACTTTTATATTTAATTTCTCTCTCAACATTTAACACCCCATTAAGTTATTTTCTCTCTCCTGACCAATTTTCTTTCCTTCAGAATTAAAAATACACAATATGACTTATATCCTTAATCTACTAAAAAGAATGTGATGAATTTATGTGAGATGGAGGAAGTATTTGATATTTTTTTATTCGCTAATGTAATTTACTTAGGCATTAAAAATATATGTTTAATTGAATTAAGACTAAGTCGTGTTACAATTATATTAGCAAATCTCAAGGTGCAATACTTGCATAGTAATTAGAACTTTAAGTTATGTTATGATTACATTAGCAATGTTATGAGAATGAGACACGAGTCATCGTTCTTTTTTTTCTTGAGAAACAGATAAGAAAGAAAAAAAAAGGTCCTAGTTAAAGACTTTTTACTTTTCAAGAAAAAGGTAACGAATGATATAAGATTGGGAAGACAATTACGACGCTAAATTTGCTGGCTTGAGGTAAGTTCTTATGCACCCTTTTCTACACACCAAAATTGTAGCCGTTTTGAGATTGTCCTTCATTTATGACCAATGCCGTTACATGCTGTTGTTTTTTGTTTTTTTTTTCTTTCTCACTAAATTTTATTTATCCAGTTAGTTACAATGGCGTGCAAAGGTTTTTTTTTGTTCTTTCCCTTTTTTCTTGCGGTCAAACAAAGGCCAAATCCTAAAAGTCTTCTCAAAGTGTTGCCACACGTCCTCTTGTAATTCTCACAACTATTATCTTCAATTCCCACCTATATATATATATATATATATATATATATATATATATATATATATATAGACACACACACATATGGGAGAAGATAAAATGTCAGCACTAGCAACTCTCTAGCTAATTTCATTTTCAACCCCTCGACTTTTCAGCAGTTCACTTAAAACAATTCATACTTCTCAAAAGACTAAAATTGACTCCTCTCAAGATTAGAACATGTCATTCCTGACCAAAGGAGAATTTGGCCATACAAAATTGGTATCAGAGCCAGAATTGGGAAGATGAAGATACCCAAAATGTTCTCTGGATAAAAGGTCAAGTTAAAATCCTGCCAAAATTAAGTTTGCCTAAACAAGGAGACAAGTTAGTTCTAAAAACTGATGCTTCTGAAAATTGTTTGCAGTATTAAACGCAATACCCCTCAATCAAGCTAAAGAACAACTGTGTGGATACTGGAGTGGAACTTTTAAGGATGCAGAAACTCGATATCACATAAACGAAAAAGAGTTTTTAGCTATAAAACGTGGCATAAAATCTTTTTACATATTTCTAGTTTCAGAACACTTTCTTATCAGAACAGATAATAGGTGTTTCAAGGCTTTCCTCAAAAGAGACCTAAGAGATGTTAGTCAAACAAGACTTTATCGATGACAACAATGGTTCAACTATTATACTTTTGATGTAGAATACATCGCATCAGCCAAAAATGCACTTGCAGATAGCCTAACCTGGAAATTATGCTTTATGATACAGGGAGTTGGTGTTACCGCAAGAAAGACTACTCAAAAGGCCTTAAAAGAAAGGTATGAAGCAGGAGATCCTGAAGTCGGTCTACTGGGAGAACCATCAGGAAAATTCCACTACTACGTCAATTATCTTAACATGAAAGATGACAGTTCTTTGACACTCACAAATCCTCCCCAATAGCGGAAGAAGATGGTTGGAACTACCAACCCGAAAGCCCTAAAACTGGACGATACAAAACTAAGCGTTCAAAATCAATGCATATAAGTTTTGGAATAAAGAGAGTAAGGCTGAAACCTCGATAGCAAGGCGCCCTAAACAAATGGCAAGAAAATAAAAAAGTACTATCCTAATAACAAGAATTTAAAAAGAAAAGTGGCAACTGACGAGGATGAAAAATCTTCAAAGCAAAATATTGCCATAATACGAACCAATGGTAATAAAACAAAAATGTTTTATGATTCAGGGTTATGTGAAGAGAGTAAAAAACTCTTTGGAAATGTCTGGCATTATCTGAGAAAAAATTACCGAAAAGAGTCATGAAGAACCCTCAGTCAATTAACTGATTATGTTAAACACTTAGAAGAAAGGTTTAATATAAATAATGAAGACGAAATGATAGTCTTACAAGACAAGGAAAAAAGAATTCGATTGCTAGAAGAACTAAAATCATTGCTCCCACCTGATATCACTACATAAATGACAAAACTAAGTGGATTAGAGAATAAAGTTGTCTGCCATAATAAAAAGAAAATGACCCTATAGAAAATAATAGAGAATTTTTACTGTTAAAGAATCCTATGTGCCTGATCCTTTCACCTATAAAATGGGTTGAAGTAAGAGTTAGAAGACAGAGGAAGTTTGAAAGAGTGTGAAGTGTGTAAAGTGTACTAAGATTTAGAGTGTGTTACAATAGAAAGAAACATTCCTTTCTATTGCTCTTATGTAATATTTCCTTTCCTGTATGAATAAAGAGGTATTATTTTTAGTACTACGTTTTCTACTGCTCTTTTCAAACCAATATCTTGGAAGCTTGAGAGTGTTTGATAATAGCCATTAGCCAAATCTGAGAACAATGAACTGTGTCCACTTGGTGAAAAGCTTGGATATCAAAAAGTAACAGGAGAAGCATGGCGGGCGTACATTCAAGGACCTAGAGCAGAATCTCTTGTAAGTAGCTTTATATCCTGATTTTTTTATAGTTTATTTTGTAGGTGACTAGGTATTAGGGTGCATATAATAATATTTTTCTAAAATTTGGTACTAGATTGCAAATATGTTAAAGTACTAGGGTTATCTAGCACAATTGAGGGAAAATATTTAATCTGGACCGTCTATAAATCACGCATAGGCGGTCAGATCGCGTTGGCAAGAAAATGAATTTGCTTGCGCGGGCAGTGGATCGCGTCCCTATATATATATATATATATATATATATATATATATATATATATATATATATATATATATATCATTCAATCTCCAATTGAGCTGATTTTTATTTAGTTAGATTAGTATTTTTGATAGCTTTATTTTGACTTAACAAATGACTACTTTTAGAGTTAAAATGAGTATTTGATATATTTATCAAATTAAAAATAAGGTTGATATTCAAATTTGAAAATTACTTTTTGAAGATAATGATTTACACGTGACATGCTTGCTGTGGTATTAGATATAATACAATCATAATTTTGTGATACTTAATAATAAGCAATTGTATATGTGACATTCATTAAATTTGTAAATTGTATCCGATGTTTGGCTTGTGGGTCATTTAACTCATAATTTGGTCACTTTTGTCATTCATTTGTGAAACTAGATTGAGATATCTAAATTCCTATTCATTGGCCTATTTGATAACCCTCTATGTGCAAAAAAATCTTACAGAGTTGTTCATGCTCACCCTTTTATTTTTCGAATCTGAACAAGGGTAGCATAGGGGGAGGCTTAGGGTGAGGATTGAGGTCTTAGTTTTACTTTGCTATTCAATTGAGGATACTAGACGTTATGGATTTTTTAGATGAACTATTAGTAAAATTTATTTGTATCGTTGGATTTAGATGGTTGATTTGAGAGGATTGTAATTAACTTCTGAGTTAGTTTGATAAGTATTTGTGATTTGGATAATTATGTGCATGGGTTTAAAACACTCTCCTTTGCGATCATAATAGTTACGTTAAGGACTTAACCAAACTTTAAGGCCCCGTTTGAAAGAGCTTTTTTTTTTTTTCAGTTTTAAAAACTAGAAAAAATAAACGTGTTTGATAACCAATTTTTGTTTTTTTTTCTTCAGTTTAAAAAATCAGTTTCTAAACCAAGGCTATTTTTGAAAACTCCAAAAATGAGTTTCGGTTTTCAGTTTTGGTTTTTTTTTTGGAGACCACCACCCTCCCACTGCCGACAGCCACCTCTGGCGACTGCCAGCAGCTGTGGCCGCCCGGAGCCACCAGCCACCGCCGACCACCACCACCACCGGCCACCACCATGCGCCACCATCGCCGTCGGAAACTATCACAAAAAGAAAAACTCAAAATTAAAATTGGGTAATCAAACACCCATAAAAAAAATCAAAATAAAATTTGGGTTATCAAACACCCACTTTTTTTTGTAAAAAAAAAATTAAACTGCTCTTTAGTTTTTTTTTTTTAAATTGAAAACCAAAACTGAAAGTGTTGTCAAACAGAGCCTAAGCTTTAGATGTTGATGGGCCTCGACTTTGGATGTTGTAGCCCCAAACCACGAACCTTGAACAAATTTTCTCGGTAAATTTTTGAATCAATGTGGAGAATAGATCTAATATACAAATTAACTTTACTAGAATACATATTAGGTCTCGCCATAAGTTCGTACACTGGTTTCGCTTCTAAGAAATACAACTTGGTGAAGATCGTCACCATAGATATCATTAGGAAGAATTAGCCTTCTGCTTCACGATTCATCCAATGATCATACCGGCAACAACTAATTATGAAAAAACGAGATCAAATAATTATCTGACTTCTCGGCCACGATCGCTACAAGTGAGTGACCTCGAGAATCGAGAGTTACCACATACACAAACACACACAGAAACACACACACACACACACATGCGTGTGCACGTGGTTGTGTGTGTTACCGACCAACACCACTCACCGTCGCAATTTATCATCATCGTCACTGGCTTGCACCGTCCTTTAAATCACCATAGTGTCAGCGTTCACACCACCACCACCCCCCTTCCAATAACACCAATCATTTCTGACCGTAGGTAAGCGATCAGGCATCAACTGGCTTAAGCCACTTTTTAGAATTTTTTTTAGTTACGATATTTACAAAAATACCATTATATCCTAACATTAAAATTAATTAGGGATTAGTTTTGTTTCTTACTCTTTATATCGTAACATATTTACTCTTTGAAAAAGATATCATGGAGACATTTATTTACTATAGACTCGATCATTGATGACTTTCGTGGCAATATCGAATGCCGAATTCCGCTTTGACCATCGATATTTAGAGTTACTTTATTATATTTTCTTGTTTTATGAAATCTTGATGAACTACTTTTAATTTTAATGTTTTTGATTTTCATGTTTTATGTGAATTTGAACTTTCTTAATTCTTTTATGTAAGCCATCAATTTTTTATGTCTTTTTGGTCCCTTCCTATTAGACTTTCTAGAACCGTCCCTGGCCATGACCCACGACCGCTGTCGACCATCTGTCATTGCCACCAGCCACCACCATTGACGACCCATCATCGTCACCGGCCATTACCATCCATATTCGGATATGCCCTAGATCTCTCAACCTCCTGTAGATCTACCATTAACCCTAGGGAAACACCAAGAAAGAGTATCTATTGGAAGAAAGATGCAAGTGACAAGTAAGCTGGTGGCTATGGGTCCGGTGGTGGCGGAGAGTTTGCCCTGTCGTTTTGGTGGCTATATTGTTGTAAGTAGTGTCGGGATGTAATGGTGGCGAAGAGCCGAACGGTGATGGCGGAGAGCCATATGGTGGTTGCCACGATGATGGGTTGGCGGTAGCGGGTGGCGATGACCCTTGCAAATTTCCCTTTCTGTCTTTGGTTAGAAGAATAAAATTAGAAATTTTAGTTTTGATTAAATTAAATTTTATTAAAATGAGAATTACGAAGTTAAATTTGTTTTTCCTACTTAGTTATTGATTACAAAAATGAATATGAGCCAAAAATAAATATGAGCCGTGGGTTAAGATCGGGCCAGGGCTGGGCTGGGTTGAGTAGGGTCAGAGCTAGGGTTGAGCTAGGGTTGAGCTAGGGTCGGGTCAATCATGGGTGTAGTCAATTTTCATAGACAAAACCCAATTGAGCCCAGCCTTAACCCTTCTGGCCCAATCCATGGATAGGCCTACATCTATATATGCAACGGATATTAAAAAGAGAACATATGAAGAGGGTTATCTACCTGACCAACACTGGGGATTTCTGCCAGCTTCTTTAACATTTCTAAATCTGGACGGCTGAAAATAGCCATGTTTCCCGTCAACATACTTAACGAAGGAAACCATTTTTGAGTCATCCACCAGTTGAACAGCCAAGGGACGTAATGTGCAACTCGGAATACCCACTGGTCTTGCACAAGCAGCATCTTGAAGGCTTCCTTGGACAGATTTGCAGGAAAGCATGGCCACCAGTAGTTGACGAATGGAACTACAAGTGAAGCTCCTGATAACCTGCATATATATATGAGTTGGAAGTTGACAAAAATAGACTCGGAACATGAATAATAGTGAGGGAACAGATGAAGCGCACTAGTTTATGGAGCTTGCCTATGGGGTATGTATTTTAGGCAACTCCAAACCGGATAGGCACCCATTGAGACTCCAATCACGTAAAACTTAGGACCAATCTGTAATTTGTCTGCCAGTTCTTCAATGTCGAACGCCTCACTCTTCACTGTGCGCAATGGATGCGGGTCGCTCTCTCCATAACCTGCTCGGTCAAATGACAGGAAGTATATCCGAAGCTCGTCTATAAGTTCCTGAAATTTGAAAAACAGCAAGTTCTCTTATTTGTAGTAGCACAAAGTTATGCTTATTTAGGACAGAATTAAGAAAGGAAGATGCAAAAACAGTGTCAGAAGCATATCAAAAGGCCTCTACTAATCCAACAAACTTGTGCAAGAATTTTGACAATCATCTTCAAACATCAACCTGTTCTTCCTCTTCGTATGCCTTCTTACTTGTAGAAAACGAATCAGGCTTAGTTTACTAATAATGCTCATACATGTGCTCTTGTAGCTTGTACACGGTGAAGAATGATGATGTTTTTCAAATGTAAATGTTTGCAAGGGTTTGATCCAAAATCTCAGAGCAGAGATTCAAAGATAATTAAAAGTCCAAGGAGAATGTGGGTATACTTGGGAAACAGGTAGATTCAAGTCTTTCGAACTGTCAAAGCCATGAACGACAATGATCTTGTGCTTCGCCTCTTCTTTGGGAATCCCACTCTCTTTGTAGGCCAAATGCCTCCCATCGTTGAGTTTGACTCTCGGTGAAGTAACATGAGGACCGCCTGGTGATCCACAAACTTTGGCTGGGGGAGGCTTTGTTGCTACATAAGCCCAACCTAGGAGACCACCCACCATGGCTAGTGCTACCTGCACATACATTACTGGGAGAAGCGAAATGACATGGCAACAGGTCAGCAACGCAACAAAATAACCATCAGCTAAGAGTAGAAGATATAGCAAGTGATCACTGAAAAAACTTTGAAGAGCAGACAAAAGAAATGATTCGCCCTTGAGTTTTGAAATGTGACTGTTACGAAAAATGTTCCGAATGGAAGAAAAAAAACAAAATTTAGTGTGAATTTTTGGGCCTATCAAAAGTGAAATTTGTGCTTGTGGGGCGCTGAGGCGCACTCACCCAACCCGAGTTACTTGAGGCGCACCTAAAGACATTGTCGTGAATTTTGCCCCCACTAGGATTAATGACAAATTACCTATAAAATTACTGAAACCCAACTTGCAAATAACAATTCCGAGTATTCGTTCAGAGTTGCTCTTTGAAATTGTGTATTCAACAAAAAAAGATAAGAAGGAAATTTTAAAGTTGAGAATTTTAAAATATGATAATATTCTAAATTTTTATAACCTTAACTTATAGACTAACATCTACCCTTTCATGAAGAGACAAATTCTTAAAGGTACCACTTCAGAAATAACTGTTAATTCTGGCACCTTTCTAGAATTATTTCAAAGTCACCAAATTGTCACTAATGGCTGAAAGAACCCAAAATCAGTTAAAAATTTGGGTCATTAGATCACAAATCAATGCGCCAAATGCGCTAAGTGTATCGCAAAATAGCATTCACAAGCTTCCCTTCAAACATCTCAAAACACTTCAAATGAAAGTAGGAAAAATTGCGTAAAATACCCTTGTGGTTTATGGCAGTTGTAAAAAAATCCCTCTTATTACAAAAATTGCATAAAAACACCTGTGATTACAAAGATGTTGCACCGTAAAATTTCCGTAACAAAATAGTAAAAATGTCGAAATTGCCCTTCTATATACAAAGGGCACGCCCTTTCCATTTCTCTTTTCCTCTGATTCTCTCCTTCTTCACTAAATCCTTAGATCTGGACATGCAAGAAGGCCAGCTGCCTTGGATCGACGGCGGGTTCGCGGCGGCAAAAGCATGGATCTATGGGGTTCGCGGCGGCGCAAGATATTGATTTGATTCATTACTCGAATTAAACAAATTCAGATCAAACCCTAGATCTAAATTTGTGCGATTAGGGTTCGAATCGATTTGATTAGGGTTCGATTTTAGTTTGGTAGAACCCATATACATGAAAATTGTGTTCCTTCACTGCCCGCTGTTCTTACTTTATCGCCAAAAAGGTAAGGTTCTCGCTTGTGTGATTAAGTTTGGCGGTAATGTGATTGTGTGCACAAGTTGGCGACGACGAGGTTGGATGAGAAATAGGGTGGTGCCGGTTGTGGGTGGGTCAAGTGACAGATGGGGTGGTGGGTTACATTGGTGGAGCACGGTGACGAGGCTGGCGGCTGCTAGGCGAACACGACCGGCTGTGGGTGGTTGGGTCTCGCGGTTTCGGAGGTGGACGGGGCTTGAAAATGGTGGCAGAAACCAGGCAAACTGATGGGGCTTGAAAATGGTGGCTAGGTTTTGGGCTTGAGGGGGCTGCGGCGATTAGGCGGAGTAGATGGCGATGGCGGTGGCCATCGTACTGAGGCGGCGGTGGGATTTAGGATTTGGGGAAGAAGAAGATAGAAAGGGCATTTTGGTCATTTGCTAAGTTAATTTCTACCAAAGGAGCTTTTCAGGAGCGTGGATATCACATGCCGTTAGTTTTAACGATTTTTTTTACGGTTGCAAGACTTGTGCAATCTTGGGTGCCTTTTTGCAATTTTTGTAACCAGAGGAGTCTTTTTACAATGACCCCAAACCACAGGGGTATTATACGCAATTTTTCCATGAAAGTAACATGTGCTTGTCTTTAACGTGAGAGAGAGTTTTTTTCTCTCCAATATAGGACAAACAACAAGACCATTTGGGTCTTGAATTTCAATACATACAAACACATAATCACAACAATCTAACACTAACAGTGACAAGGGGTACCCACTTTGGTTTTTGGAACTTTTTGTACGGCTCATGGCATCACACAAGACTCATCACCATAGTCCTGCTAGTCGTTACATTTTGGCAGCTTAAACATCTCTTTCAAAAAGGGAAACGTATTCGTGATACGTTGGCTCCCATCTGTCAGCCCTTCTAGATGATGGTCTGATCAATGAAGACTCGTCGGCCTTGACTTCGATGCTATTTGATTCATCTTAGTGTAAGACTCCTTGCCCCCTTTCTTCTGAACCACTTTGTTCTCTGTTTCTAATGCCCTATTCTCCTCTTAGAACTCTGTAAATACGCTACATATGTTACTGCTAACATGTTATAACCTAAGCTACGCAAGAATGTGGAGATGCGATGTGTTTAAACAATTATACAACCCTTATGCGAAGAAAGTAAAGGAGCTGATGGATTTATGCATGCCAACATCGCTTGATTTTGTTATACTGAATTTCTCTTAGTAACGCAAGAAATGAGTCTCAATTCATTTCTTCAGGTCATATTTTGTCAGACGATAACAATTTGGTCAGTCTCTCAGGCCAAATCCAATGCGCCACATAGATGCCGCATTTCCCGATAGAATTTCTAGTGTTGGCTGCCATACAGAGAATCGAACACCTTTTGCCAACCTGGTAATCGAAAAGCTTTCATCAATGAAATCAGTTCCGTAAGTAGAGGAGACGTACTAACTTTCTTCATATATCCATATTGAACGATCACTTCTTCTCGAGCCAGCCATGTCTTCTTAGCGAGATAGTCAATTGCATCACATTATAATTAGCCATGAAATCGCAATAAGCGCAAATCCCAAGCATAAGCGAATTGCGATACCCCTTTTACGCTCTTGTTAGTTCGACATCACTAGATCAATATATCAGCTTATCCGAGAAGTGCCATGCTAGTAGATCACATTGGGAGATTATGATCAAATAGTCTAATCGCCGGTCACCTTGAACCATCAAGCACTAAAACTAGTCAACTGCAGGCAAGGTAAGAATGTGGAAGCCTTGAGTATCATATTGCCTTAACTAAGAAATATTTAGTCAGTCAGTTCCATGATGCCAGGCTCCTTATAAGTAAAATCAGAACCTACTTATCTACTGCTATATCCCATATTTGACAAGGCAAATAAGAACATATGATTCAGCCATATCCCGTGTAACTGAACTTGGGTTATATTATTTTCTTTCCAACTAAACTTGTATAAGTTAGTTTCTTTATGGTAGAAGATTTTTGACACAGTAACAGCCACAAAATAGATGCCGCACAATTGAAGCAACTATTATCTTGGTCTTATGTCCCTAAAAGAAGACCTTCCAGAAATAGGTTACAGTATCATTTGATTATCCATAGCTACTGCTAACAATTAGAGACCTTTGCATTTTTGTGATGATTGATCCAGAACGGCTAAATTGGATAAACTTTTCAGAGAAGTTTCTACTGTAATGTATAACAAATAGATTGGCAACAACCGTTAAGAAGATTCTCTAAGTGATTAATTCCCAAAGATAAGACTTAATCGACACTACTTAGCATATTATAGTCCATCAAGATTACTCAAAGTTAGCTTAACAAGAAGATTGAAATCAGTCAATCAATTTCAATAAATAATCATGATCTGAAAAGAAAAACACAAGTAAGACAACAAATCCTTACTTGGAGAAAATTGAAGTGGGGTGGTATGCTCGGTATTCCTGGTGTGAGCTCTGGCCGAAGCAGCAGATATCTTGTTGGTCTGAGCACCTGTCGTGTGTGTGTGTGTTAAAGATCACAAGGACCAACTAGTCAATGAAATGAGTACCTTATGTGGACATGGGAATATAGCATGTGAAGCTCACAGTTGTTGGTGGAAGTGGGTGTTTCATTGTTTCACATCTGTGGGGCTGGATGGGCCTTGTCCTTATGGGGTGAGAGGAGAAGCAGGAGGGAGGAAGGACAGAGGAGGCTCCATCTCAAAAAGGATTATTGATTGATGAATATGATAGATCACTTCCAGTAACAATGCCTTAAAAGCGACACTTCAGATATTTCCTAGGAGTGTACTCACTAAATAAACTCTTATTACTAAGATATCTTTTTATTAAACAAAAAATAAGCATGAGTATGCTGTCAGCTTTTTTTTTGTTTTTTTGTTGTACAAATTCGTTTATGTTTTAATCGCGACAGATGGTTTTACTGGTCTTATAATGTGGCTCATGATTGTTTTTGCTTGGTAAAATGCATAATCATCCAAATAAAAATTCTGTTCAGGTACTTATGCACTAAAGTGTTGGGGTGTAGCACACTTAATTACACAACAAGTGCCGAATCACAATGGCGAGGGAAAAAAAAATCAAAATAGTCAAGTTTTGAAATTGGAAAACAAAATTTAGTATCCACCACAAATACCAAAAGCCACTAATGCTTAACTGATGAAACATATTCTCTGTACTGTTTTTAGTGCTGGTTTAGCAAAAAAGTTTGGTTCAACGTCCAGCTCTGCTTGAGCAATTGGTAGGATTTTGGATCTTAAAAAGTACATTTGTGCATGTTCTCCGTAAAGTTCTTAAAACTGAAAAGAAAAGTATAATTAACGCTTTATAACAACAATAATCGCATACTACTTTCAAGTCAACAAAAGTAAGCTTCTACTGTTTTTTTACCGGGCAATTAAGCAGAGCCTTGGAGTTGATTTTACCAAGAAGCAATGTTTTTGCTTTATATCTTCCTCGAGTGGCGGTGAATCTCTTACTTTTGCATGTCATGGCTCTCAAACAAGTGCTCATATGAAAGAGCTCACGTTGTTAGTGTGAGGTGACTTTCCAGTTAGGTTTGTAATTTTACGGAAGAACGGTTTAGATTCACGTTTACTTATAGTTCAGGACGAGCTTACTAAGATATTCAAGATAACGACTAATGGTGTTTACTTCAGTAGTGATTGAGAATAACAAACGAGACTAACCACACAATAATTAGCTTTGAGTGGAATAATTTCTTCTTACTTTATTTTGTTGCTTTCGTACGACCGATGAAAACAAATATAGAGTCCCTTCATATAGCCTTCGGTTCTCCTGGTATAGAAAAACTCTAATCATAGTTATTATGGGTAGATAGGTAAGTTCACATGGAAGTGGAACCAAATTGCGGTACTTGGATGAGCCCATACATGGCTGGGTTATTTGTCTCATAAGCATTTTAAGTCCTAATACAAAGTTATGTACTTTAGTGGAACAGAGCGTAAGAGTAAAAGTCAAACTTGCTCCAAATTGTACAACAACATTCAAATTACTGTTCACGACCCGAAGCTATGGTTGAGCCCATATGACCGGACGCAGGCCCCTATAACAACCTCGAATGGGCCCTGCTAGTTGTTACTCACTAAAACCAATACAAAACGCAGCAGAAACTAAAATTTTTCTTTCTTTCTAATTTCGTTACAGAACATTCAAATAGCGACAACTATGAAACAATTGTAGCGATATATAGGTAATAAAAATTTGTAGCGGAAAGAAAGTAACCATGCCTTAGCCCATAGATTACATAGCAGTAAGTAATACATGTAATTAAACCATGCATTCGTGTTCTTGTTAGAACTTGCAAAACCTTCAATATTCATCTTGAATCAACTACCCTTCCTCACTACGATCCTTAAATTCGAGTGTGGGCTCTTACAATCCAATCTAAACTTCAAGAAAATAATTTTAAGCTATAAATGATATATTATAGAGAAGAAGAAAGAAAGGAGGACACAACTGGAAGGGGGGGGGGGGGGGGGCAACCCTTGGGAGTCATGCCCCTTTTATGGCTCCCCCCGTCCTTTTATTATGTTACTTCTAAGGGCTTCTTAACATTAGGATTCAAGTGGTGGCTAGAAAAAGAGACTTATGGGCTTTTTAATTCCAATTCCAATAGGAACTAAATGCTTAGTTAATAGCTCATAACCCAATTAGGTTACCTATTTATTGATAATTAATTAGAATGTAATCATAGTCAAGGAAGCTGGTAGTAATTAATTAAAATGTAATAATAAAATAAGTATTATTGAAATTTTAAAAATTAAAATGTAATTAAGTCAAAGACATTATCAAATTACAGCTTTAATTTACTAATGTATAGATATAGCTTTACTCCTCCATAGATATTCGGAATTACATCTTAGACCATACATCTCATGATAATAATTCCGATGATCATTAAATTGATTTAACAAATAAGTCAATATTTTAGTAATCGGTATAAATACCTTATTAAAAGATGTTGTCACGATTCATTATGATCAACTTTATTATATCATCATGTTGTGATATCCATAAGTATGAATGTCATATAAGGGTACATGCTCTCATAATACATTAAGTGGAATCCTAACATACTGAGGTATTGATATACGATGAATCTCACTGTAGGTAAATCAAAGTTTCAGCGTAATGACTCTAAGGATACAACATATATGATTAAGAACATTGCATAATAGTAGCTGTAGAGATTCTCTATAGAGTCACCGTATATCAAATATACATAATCTCAAGTAGTCTATGTTCAACAATGACAGTATACTAGTAGTACAAAACTATCAACAAAAAACAGGTCTATGTAAATGCTCAAATGATGAATGTAAACCATATTTATATTAACTAGATAATACATGAGATTGGTGCTAGGGCTCAATCCCAATAGTCTCCCACTAGCCCTAAACCCAATCAAAGCGTATATGACACATATCCCTTCGACATGAAACTCATGAGTCTTCAATGGCAATGGCATAGTGAATGGGTCCGCCAAATGCTCTTAAAAGGATGCAGTCTTAGAGACCATCATGTCATCACGCTGTACCAAGTCTTTGAAAAGATAATAGTTGCACTCAATGTGTTCCCCTTTCTATGTTTTCTAGGTTCTTTTGATTGTGAAATTCCTCCAGTGTTATCATAGAAGAGAACAAAAGGAGATTTTATCGTAGGCACTATCCCGAGTAAAAACTTCTTGAGCCAGCCCACTTCTTTTGCCACCTCTTATATTGTGACAAAGAATAAACCTATATAGATGTGGATTTCCTGGAATCTATGTTAGTCTGGGGCATGAATCTGTATAACCCATTAGAACTAGGTCATCACTACGGTAAACAAGCATATATTCACTAATTTTACGAAGATACTTGAATATGTGCTTTAGTGCAGTCCAATGAGCCTCTCCTGGGTTAGACTGATATCTGTTGACCATGCCAACTGCATAACAAACATCTGGTCTAGTGCAAAGCATTGCATACACGAGGCTTCCTACTGTTAAGGCATAAGGGATCACCCTCATGTGTGTAACTTCCTCAGGCATCTTGGGACTTTGCTCTTTAGAAAGTGCAATCCCAATAAGACCCTTCTTGGAGTCTTGTGTTGCAAATTTGATCAGAATCTTATTTATACATGTAGCCTGGATAAGCCTATCATTATATTGTTGCTATCAAGCTGAAGCTTGATCCTTAGAATGTAGCTTGTCTCTCCCAAGTCCTTCATATCAAAGTGATAAAACAATCAAACTTTAACAGATGATAGCAGTCCTACATCATTTTGATTAACAGGATATCATCAATATAAAAACTAAGAAAAACACCACCACGCTTCCTTCACATCTCTTGTACACACAAGGTTCATTCGAATTGTGATAAAAACCAAATGGTTTGGTCTCCTGGTCAAAACGGATGTTCATGATATAGACGCTTGCTTAAGTCCATGAATGGACATAAGCAACTTACAGACTTTTTCTTCCTAGCCTGGCCTTTCGCAACAAAACCGTCTGGCTGCAGCATATGGATGTTTTCTTCAAGACTTCCATTTAAGAAAACTGTATTGACAATCATTTGCCAGACCTCGTAACCGACATAAGCTGCAATCGCCAAGAGAATTCTGATTAGACTTAAGCATTGCTACATGCTAGAGGGTTTCTTCATAGTCGAACCCTTCTAGATTGCATCTAAAAGTTCCCAGACGTGTTTGCAATACATGGATTCCATTTCCCTCTTCATAGCTTCAAGTCAAAGGTTCACGTCATTATCATTTAAGGCTCTCATGTAGCGTAAAGGATCTATCTCGTCCGCTTTCGGGATAGTCTCAAAATACTCTTCTAAGTAAAGCAGCCTTGGGGAGGTTTGCTAACTCTCCCATTACGACAAAGCTCTGGTGTAATAGGTGTTTTAGGATCATTGCTCTGTGATATCTCATTTTAATTTTCTAATTCGATATTGATTGGTTTAAATTTAATCATTTCTTCCAAGCTGACCTTACTACTAGGTTTATATTCCATAATATAGTCTCGTTAAAAAAATTGCTTTGTGCTAACAAATACTTTATTTGAATCAATAACCCCTTCTTTCTTTTGAATACCCCACAAGCATGCAAACTTTTGATCTTGAATCCATCTTTCTTATAAATATTTTTCCTATCCGCACATGTAAGAATAACTGGATGCCATAGGAAATAAAAACTTGCAGTACAAAGAAAGTAACCAAAACTTAACACCCATAGATTACATAGCAGTAAACAATATACATAATTAAATCATACCTCACGTTCTTGTGAGAACTTGACGAAACCTTTGATGTTAATCTTGACACAAACTAGCCTTCCTCTAGATGCCCCTACGTTGATCCCAGTGTGGGCACTTGCAATTCTACAACCTAAGCCTCTAGAGAAATAATTCTAAGCTATAGAGAATACTTGATAGAGGAGAAGAGATAGATGAGACCAACAACAACAAGTTGAGAGAAAGAGAGACGTATACAGGGGTACTGTCGGCCGTTGGGAATGTGTCCCTTTTAGCTCTTTCTCTCCATTTAATATGCTACTTCTATCTCTTCGAGACTTCCCCTAACATTAGAATTCAAATGTGAGCTAGCAAATGGACTTACAGTCTTTTTAATTCCAATCCCAATAAAGCCCAATTGTTTAGCAAATAGCTAATAACCCAATTAGTGACATATTTAATAATAAATAATTTTACTAAATAATCATTAGTGAAAACTCAGGAAATTAAGATGTAATCAAGTTAAGAAAATTATCAAATTACAGCTTTAACATAGTAACTAACCAATTCAGCTTTGCTCCCCCACAAATATTCATAGTTATCATTAGAGCCTTAAAGTACTATGCTCCTTTAGTAATTACATCTTAGTCCGTCCATATGTATCATGATAATAATTCGCATGATCATTAAATTGAGAAAAAATAAATTTATCTTTTAATAACTGGAATAATTACCTCAGTAAAATAAGTGGTCGCGATTCATAATAATCAACTTTACCATTTCATCATATGAGAATATCCATAACTGTGGATGTCATTTAAGGGTATACGTTCTCATTGTACATAAAAAAAGAGTCCAACATATTGAGGTATTGAAACACAATATATCTCATTTTTAGGGGTATCAAAGCTTCTGCTTAATAACTCTGAGGATACAACACTCTTTATATGATTAAGAACATTACATAATAGTAGTTGTAGAAATTATTAATATATGAAACCACAATTAGTTAAGTATAAATGATCTCAAATAGTCTAGCATGCAGGATGGCCAAGATAAAGCATATCATCTTTGCATAGTACAGTGTACTAGATGGTTGTAGATAATTGTCCAGTTCCATCTACCATTGCGAACAATTACCTAATTACACTTAATCTATCTCATACACCATGATCATAAATATATAATAGTGACACCCATGTTTTATTATAAAATGCAAAACTATCAATAATAAATATTATGTAAATGCTCAAATGATCAATGAAAACAGTGTTTAGATTAAATAGATAAATGTGTCAATACATTAGATTGGTGCTAGGGTTTAATCCCAACAAACACACACACACACACACACACACACACACACATATCACCATATCACATGCACGTGGTTGTACAAGTAGTAACACACGTGCGCGAGGAACTCGTGCGCACGCACACACACACACACACACTCTTGGCTGTACATTTTAGCAATACCCAAGCACACATACTATCGTATAATGCCACACCGACATAGCTACACAAATTAATGCACATGCCACAGCTAGGCTGTACATAGTACACTATACAGACACTGTCACACAAACAATACACACACACAAACCGACCCACTTGAACACAAACACACATACACACATGGCGTAGTCTCTAAAATCGCGGATATCTTATAAAAATGCCAAATAACTTTCATGAAACTCTTGTGAACGGTTTTGAATGAGAGAAAGAAGTGAGGAATCCAACCCCATATTTCTTCTAGAAAATCTCCTCATTGTTCTCAAAAATCTCCTCATTGTTCCAGAGTAACCACGAGAAAAAAAGTTCTTCTATTGAAGAGGCCCAGCATCGTCAGATTAGTAAGGTCAAAATCACCCTTATTGCCACTCTATAGAATCGTACATGAGATGAGTAGGCAGAAAAAGGCTCAGCAGAGAGTGCTTTCACCGTTGGTATTCTTTTCAAACGCATTTAGGGATCAATAACTTTGAATTGGATCAGTTTCTCCACCCCCACCCCCCACTACCCATACGCAACTGCCACACACACACACACACATTATACACACATATACACAATATCATACACATACATATTACATACACAACATGCACTCTTCAAACACACACAAAACACGCACACACCCCTCCTCCACATACACACAAGCATCCACAAGCTATCCATCCCACCTCCCATACACATCTACATATACACATCACGACACTACTTGGCCAATTCGCACACAAATACACACCACACATGTGAGAACCCAACATTTGACATGCTTTGATTATATATTAAAGTATGATTAGATACACCATTTTATGTGAAAATGATCATTATGAACTACGCATGATAATGTGTTTGAATGTAAGTTTATATGTTAAACACCTTAAATGGAAGAATCTAACGAAATGTTAGAAATGGAAAAAAATATGTCTGAACACTAATGCGACTCTACGTGATGTTTATAAACTCTAAAATATCACTTGGAATGACCAAAAATGCTTTTTAAAAGAGTTTGAAACAAAAATTGTCAAAACATTAAAAGGGAGTAACCGGTTGACCGGACTGCTTGCGAATTATTTGTGCCACCTGCACAGAATTATGAAGTCTCGTGCTTAATGAGCAGTTGATCTTATTTTTACTTTGATCGACACCTCGTGCTACCTATTACAACATATCAACTTATTATCACGACACGTCGTGCTTCGAGCCTTGTCGTGCTCTAAATTTACTGACTTTTCCACCTCCTCACCTCCATTTGACACCTTATATTTGCTTCCAGTTTGAAGACAAAAAATATGTAAATGACAAGCCTAATCCTTTTACCTCATTTTTTACAAGAAATTGCAAGAAAAGTTAATAAAAAAACTTTCCAAAATCTAGAACTAATGCTTGTTCAAAGGGGAACCTTAAGCAATTGATTTGAAAACTTTATGAGAGCTTTAAACAATGTTTTGAACTTGTTTTAAGGAGTCTTTTGAAGGTGTTTCATTCCTAAAAAAATTGGTTTTTTCATCTCTTCTTTAAGGTAAGATAATTGAAGGTATTTAAAGGATTTTTAAGGCATGAATATGGATGTATGTTATGTTTTCGTAATTCTTTAGTATGAATTCTTCGTCAAACTTTTGAATATTATCAGAGACTTGTTAATACGTGAACCTAAACATGCCTAACATATTGGATATTGTTGAGGACGTGAAATAGGTTATGATACATGGGAATTCAATTGTGATTGTTTGAGTAATTCGCATAATCGTTGGCCTCTGTGTGATAATGAGCAAGGAATATCCGTCTTATTATGGGATTAAGTTAAACTAGACATGGCTAGAACATGGTCTTGAACATGTTCATTAGGTTATATAATTGAAACTCATTTGCTTAATTTGAATTATTGTATTACATATTCAAGATGTTATGAAGATGATATTACATGATGAAAGTGACTAAATATTTGATAGCTAAGTTTTATGGTGCAAGTACATGAAGATTACAACAACTACACGTATGAAATGATTTGTTTGCTTACACATGAGCAAGTTACATCCTTTCATTGTAAGGGATGGTTGATATATCGTTCATAGTTGTTATGTTACCCCTTCCATATGGTTGGGGGTTGATTTAGTCATATTTGAGCAGCGGTTTACTGTTTGAGCCGAACAATTGTAACTCTGGCTGCATCTGAGGTTGTATTGGTGTTCATTTGTTTTCGGTTACTTTACTTTTAGCCGAGGCAAATGTTTTGAACTTACGTCCCCATCAATATAACATAAGAGTGGACTGCAGCATAATTCAGGAATGGTAAACTCTTGTAATGCTCAACTAAATGTGAACATCTGATATGCGTAATGTGCACAATTAGAACTGCTTAATATGATTGAATTACAATAGTAAGCATTATCAACATTCCTAAGTAGAAAATTAAGAAAATTATCAAACCGCCATAAGGTTTTGAGAGTTTAGAAAATTATAACAAACACAAAGTAACACCTAAATTCATTATTATAGTTAAAAAAAAAAAGAAAGGTCTAGTCGAAGTTAGTAGATATTCTGACTTGGTCATATGTTGGTAATTATATTTGCAGTCATATGCAAAAAGTTAGTAGATGCAATAGCCGCCCACCTCAAAAAATATTAAAAGAGAACATGAGAATATCTGGCTCAGGAATAGTTCTCTAAATAGTAGCAAAAATTAAGGTGTTTATTTTATTGATATTGATGTTGATAAGTTTTCATGTTAGGTTTTGATAGGGTCTTTTTGAAAGGTGAATAGAGATTTAGCTTCATACTTATACGATTGGCTAGATCCGCTCCAACTTTGGTTGAATTCATTTCTTTTGTCACTAAAAGGTACATAAGTGAACTTTTAACCTCTTCAAAACTAAACTATTAAATACCACCTTTTTAAAAATTAAAAACACCCTTAATTTTTGCAAATTTTATAAAATTAAAAAAGATATTTTTAGGGAAAAATGTTTATCCATTTAAGTCCTTGGGATCATTTTTATACAGTGGGAAGACTCTCACCCGTTTTGATTATAATCATAGTGTTTTGTCACTGCAAAATGAGTTAGTAAACTTTTAACCTTTTTAGCCACAAAATGTTTAAAGTTAGCCAAAAAAAAATTCAATTTAACCTCCTATTTTTAAAAGTCATAATAAGCACCCTCAATATTTACAAATCTTTTAAACTTAAAAGGAGAATTTTAAGGAGAAAAAAAAAATGTTTAGTCATCTAACCCCTTGCGTATCAAAATTTGAGAGTTTTCAAGCTAATTTTTTATTAGTCATTTAAGTTCAAATAAATTGGAGTATTTATTAATTGTGTTTTGCCTAATCCGATCACTTATGGGAGTGGAATATACAAGAAAATGACCATATGAAGAAGATATTATCATGCAAATGTATGGTATTCCAGGCTACAATGAATAATAAAAAGATAATAACCATATAAAGAATATGTTGTCATGCAAATATGGGTACAAACATAGGATTATTCACTTGCCACGAACTCAAACTATAATTTGTTAGGAGCGGAATGCTATGATCGAGCAATTTTATGCATTGTAAAATTTTTAAAAATTTCTAGTTTTACGACAGCTTCCTTAAATTAATATGTATGTATTTAAAATCTAGAATTAACCTTCATTTTTACGATCGATTCAATGTACTAATAGATTTGCATTGAAATCTATATACATGCACAATAATTCAAATCTACAATATATGCATCAATATACATACATGAAATACAAAACTAAAAAAGGATTGAGTTTCTGATAAAATATTCAATTTAGTTTAAGTATTTCTTTTAACAAGCTATGAAAACTCTCAAGTTGCTTTCTTTAATCGAATTTGATGGATGTAGCAATTCTAAAGTACTTTAGTTTTAACATGAATGGAAGCAGTAGTTTTTAATAGGAATTTTTATGTAATTAGAGAGCATGCAAGAATTTCAATCTGGTCTCTTCGTTAGCTTCTGTCAATTTAAGTTCATTTATTTAGGGGTAAAACCGTCCACTCACTATTCACCTTCTTCTTTCTTCTTCTTCTTCACAAAAAACACGCAAACATATAACTCTCTCTCTCTCTCTCATTCTCATTCTCACACCCCCCACACACCCACACAGACCCATACCCACACACACCCTACCACCCTAACCCCCCAACCAAAACACTCATGACACACCCCCACCCTTACCCTCACATGCACAACACACTATCATGCCCACACCCATACCTCGTACACCCCCTACCCCAACCCCCCAGAAACAGCCATGAGACGCCCTTCCCCCCGAAACGCACAACACACATTGTCACATCACACCCACCCTCGTACACTCCTACCCCTAACCCATAAAAATAGTTATGACACGCCCCCACCCCTACCCCCACACACACACATCACACTGTCACACCTACCCCCGGTACACCCCTACCCCCAAGCCCCAGAAAGTCGTGACATATCCCCCCGCCCCTACCTCCTCCCTCCCCCACACACATAACTTACACAGCACATTGTCACACCCATCCCCACCCCCCATCCCCGTACACCCCCTACCCCCAACACCCCCAAGGCAGTTTTGATACACCCTCACCTCTACCCCCACATGAATAACACACACAACACACTATGACAATTGATATTTTGTGTGCGTACGTGTTGTTTTGTGGGTCTTTTGTGTGTGTGTGAGAGAGAGAGAGGGGGGGTGGAGGGAAGGAAGGGGGCAGTGTGTGTCCGAGGGAGTTTGTGTGTGAGACAGAGATGAAAAGAAGGGGGAGAGAGAAGGAAGAGGGAAATTGAGAAAAAGTAGTGTAAAAAGACCAATATACCCTAAGTAACCAAACAGTCTCAAGCTTAATTTGACAAGATGGCCTGATTGAGACGATTTTCAAAGTTTAGTGGTCACTTTGACATAAATCGAAATTCAGTGACCAAAGTCAAATTTGTCTAATAGTACAGTGGTCAACCGAGTAGTTAACTCTATCTATATACATGTACAATAGCATACACATCGATATACAAATAATAAATATGAAATTAAAAAAGGTTGACTTTGTGACAAATATTCAATTTAGTTTAGGTATATTAGTTTTCTCCTAAAAGGCCATAAAAAACTTTGTTCTCCACAAGTTGTTTCTTGTAATCGAATTTGATGAAAATATATTATAGTTCTAAGATAGTTTAGTTTTAACGTGAATGGAGGCGGTAGGTTTGATATAGGAACTTTTCAGCATTAGTTAAAACTAATGCTGAAATAAGGCAACATTAGTTTGGAGTGAGAGATATTAGACATTATATGAGCTTACTTAGACTGTTGTAAAAATGTGATTGGTAGGTTTTAGAACTTACAATTTGTAAATAATTTTTGATGATCAATATAAATAAGGACTTGTTATAAAAAAAAAATGTGCGTCGGCTTTTTGATGGGGTTGATATATGATGCACACAGAGAGTGACGTGTACGTGACTAGAGTATGAACTAATTACTTGTACCATAAGAAGTGTAAACATGTGCGCACCATATAAAGTAGACAACATATTCTGCTTTCCGATGAACTAATTAGTTGTACACAGCATCTGCTATTTTTCAGTGAACTACTTAGAGACACCGGAAGAACAATTTCAATTGTAAATGGTCCCAGAAAAATCTCAAGCTCCCTAACGTTCTGCAAGGGAAGAGGCAAACGCATTAAATAGACATTTTTGCACGAAGCAATGACTATATGGATGCCTAAGGAGAAGAAATTTCTGGGCCAAATATTATAACTTAATAACTTACGAAACTATGAATTGCATTTTGAAACTTATTTACTACCATGTGATAGTTTTGGATGACATGTTTTTACATGAAGATGACTTCAGACTACGAGATTGTGGTTTCAAAATATTTTTTAAGAGGAAGCGCTGTTTCAAACCACGACTTGTCCATTCTTGGAATTTTTTAAAATAATTTTTATATGAAATGTTGTTTGAAATCACACTTCGGTGGTCTAAAATTATGGCTTCAAACCACTTTCAAGACTACAACATATTGCTATAACAGTGTGTTCGTAACAACAGGAGTGATGAAATATCATTTCAAATACTTAAACTTTGTTGTTTGGCACATTAAAAAAAATAATTGAAATTGGATTTCATGGGATTTGGCTGGACTTGTTTCTATAGTGTGAAATTCGATGAATAATGGTCGAATTTCATGGAATTTGATATACTTAAAGTAAAAACATCTATTCAAATTGTTTTTTCTTTGCCCAAATCTCTACAACCAATGAACTCATCTGCATCTCTTTATTGTCGTATTTGCCACACCACCTTTATTTCCACTACCACCACCCACCATTACTGCCACGATTACATTACCGTCACTAGCACCGCTACTGGACCACTTTATCCCCCACCATTAGACACTAGACAGTTACACCCACCATAACTATCACACAACACGACACCACCATCACCAAAGTCACCATGACTGTCAAGTATGTTACATTATTGCCATGACCACCATTACCATCAATAGATCGCCATTATAGTTGCCACCACACCATTACTACCACCACCACTAGTGTTGCCACCACCGTCATTGTCACTATTACTACATTGGTACCATTGTATGAGTAGTGTTGTGATCAACATGATTATCATCACCAACAACAACGTCTTTGTTACCGCAAGCATGACTACGACTATCAACATACCACTATTATCGGCCACATACCACTACAATTGTTTCAATCGCTAATCGCTCCACTACCACCGTCATTGATACCATACGACCACCACTAGGAAGACAAAACACCACCACAACCATCGTCGATGCTGATGTCACCATAACTTTTGTCACCAAGTTTGCCACTAGTGCCCCTCTGGTACCACTAGCACCAGCACTACTGGCACCATCACTAGACCACCCCACCACTACTATTCATGTACGCTGCTGTTGATGCAAGTGGACAACATCACTACTGATGCAACCACCACCACCATCGTTGATGTCACCACCATCACTACTATCACTATCCCCACCACTAGTTACACATCACCACCATTACCATCATTATGATTGACTACCCCCCACTTTCGTCGTCAGTGCCACTACACTACCACTTATACCGTGATTATACGCAGCACACCACCACCACCATGTGCTGCAACCAATACAAATCAAATCTTTTACCGTAGTGTTTTTTCACTGAAAGCTAAGGATATAATTGTCTAAAAAATTTTATCATTCCATTTCTTTTGTTTTCGAAAAAGAAAATAGGAATTTTGTGATTTGAATTCCACTTTGTTCTAAACAAAAGAAGATGAATTCATTTCAAATTCAATTCCTAATTTAATAACCAAATCCCGGAAAGAACCGATTACAAACAGAGTGTAAGGATGTGAGCATCAAAGAAAATAACTTCACCCACAAGTGATTTAACTAATTTTTTTTTCTTACGTTTTCTAGCTTTAAGCCACCAAAGAAATTATTATTTTGTCGCAACTCTATTCACAGAAAGATAGCAACAACCCCTTATAAAACGATGATTAATGGTCGGTTAAATACTAGTAGTGACTATTCTAGAACACTTTTAATGACAATTCTGAGCAGCACTTTTTTTAACGTCGCTAAATAAAATCACTAAAAGCATTTGACAACAATTAATTGTCAATGAATGAGGGTTGTAGCTATCTTACTCCAACCAGTTTAGCGGCCATAATTTTTCCAAAGAAAATTATCACGACAAAGATTCGAGGTTGTGCGTACTTCGGGCACTCACTAAGATATATTTCCGAAGTTTTAGTGGTCCATCAAAACAAGGGTAAATTGAGTAATCAGCCGTTAACCATCACTGATCCTATTGAGAGACATCACGCCATCATGAAACTAATCCGAGTTGTAGGCATATAACTAAAACCTTTCACATGATGTCAGTTAATTGTCACTAGATATATAGACAATAGTATTTTTGTTAACAACTTCAAAATCTACTTTTAGGAATGTTTATTTAGCGTCAATGAAAATATATTGTTATCTAATTATAGTGTCAACTAATTGCCGTTAAATAAAGAGCTGCATATTTCAATCAATGTGTACCGAAATAAAGTGAAGGACGAAGTAACACAAGTCAGTGGAGGAAAGGAACCACAACCCCACGCATGTGCAATCCTTGTGCGCGTGAACTAAATGTCAAAGCAGAGCCAAAGGATACAGACTGAACCCAAACACAACAAGAGGAAGTAATTGAGAAAAGCCATATATGCCAAACTCGGAAGACGAAGGGACCCCTCCAGTCATTGGCAACATTCGGAGGCAGCAGCCTGATATCACCAACAAAGGTATCGAGTTCTGACAAGTCAACCCGTCCAAACGTACGTTGGCCTCGTTGACTTTCCCAGCTCATAATTGGCCATTTAATCAAAACACCATTATAGATCTTGTCCCCATAAACGTACCCCATCTCTTCTCCACAAAATCGTATGCAAAGGGCTACAACGAGATTCCAGTAAAGATTCACATTTTACTCATTTGTGCATTACTAACGTCAAGTAAGATCCAAGTGCCATTAAACATGCACGCAGAGCTCAAGTACTATTGTACATTTTGAAAGTGATGCATCGATACTCCAGAGTTGAAGCTAGTCAATACTAGAAGCAACAATTTTCCGCTAACACTGCTAATCAAACATTTATCTGTAAAAAGCCAATAAATCTTGCAAGTGACCATGACAAATACAAAGGATGCAAATTTGAAAGACACCATGCTTGTGTATGGTACATAATTGGTTGGTGGCAAGAGCCGCGAGGAAAATCATATCAATGTACGCACATATATATTGTAGAAATCGCTTTGGGATTAAAAAGAAATTTTAACCTTGACATGACAGAGAACTGCACCCTTTGGTAAATCTCACAACACGTGCTAATAAGTTACTAGAACACTAAATATTCGTTATACAAAAACTGCAAAACCATATAGCTAAGTCAACAGAAGAAATACATGTAAAGTTTGCTTGGAGTACAAGATTACGTCATATGCTGCTGTTTGCATGTATAAAAGTAAATATTTGTTGAACGGAATTTGCTATATCCTCCGCCGTGAACGTCCCCTCGCTTGTTACCTGGACAAAAAGGTATGCTATGTGACGCTCGGTTTTAAAAATACAAAAAGTCCATAGAACAGTTGGAAACTATTTCTGGTCTTTTGGTTGATAATTTAAGTCGTTAGAAAATGAACGTAACAACAAATATGAATAAGGTTATGGAAACATTGTTCATCCTTACCTTAACGTTGAACGAATAGAGAACAGTTTGCTCAATTGTGGTTATGTTGGTGTGAAGGATATTAAGCTGTAAGTCTTCGAGGGCAGCTATGGTCTTGATGAGCTGTCCTGACCTCCTCCTACATAGGATCTTGATCATGGCATCAAAACCTAGAAGCCTCACTTCGACGTCCGCCAAGCATGACTTGCTCTCTGCTGTTTCCTCGCGTAGCCCCGCATCAAATTCAACAAGCTTGAGCTGATCATCTTGAAGTGGCATAGGAGGAAAAACCAACGGTTGTTGAGGTTGTTGAATTGCTAAAGAGGAATCTCCTACAGGCCGCGGAGCATCACCGTAGAGTCTACGCCGCTTCTGTGATTCAAGGCATTGTAGGAGTTGCTCCAATTCTCTTACAAACTCAATGGCTCCACCAATAATGGAAGCTTGATCCCCCTGTTAATTAACAACAAATTCTAATTCAAGTCATTGTTATACATATAGCTGTACAGCCACCCAAACACAGATATCTGGACAAATTTGATCTACGTAGGGTTACCATTTTCATATTCAGGGTGGGTATCCGTTTGCTGTTAGTATGATTGATCTTTACATTTTTCGTTTTATCCTTTTGTTATCACAATAGGAGATGCTAAAGATAAGTATGCACAAAGAACATTTTGAAAATGGTAATTATGCTAGGGTAAATGTGATCGAATTAAACATTGTTTTAAGTTTCTTTATGGCGTATATACTTTATCTTACCCTTTGTACGTATGAGCCAGGCATGAGAGATCGCAAGACGCGAAGATGCTCGTTCATCTGCTTCCTCCGATTTCTTTCAACTGCGATGTGTGTCATCCTCTGGCTCTCGACTTCCTCGCTTGTCTTTGTACTTCTTGGCCTTTTTCTCTTGTTCTTATTCCCTTCTGTAACAGGGCTTTTCTGAAGATCTTCGCCAAGAAAATGAAGTTGCACCGAAGTGCCCTCCGAAACCCTAGCTTCTTCATCTCTCTCACCTCCTTCCTCCATAATTCTTGCGTCTCCAGGAACCATTAGAGACTCCTCTTGCAATCTCTCATTTAAAACAGGAAACTTCAAGAAGTACACCGGATCAATCCCGGTGTCTTCTTCGGGTGTTTTGGTTTGGTTTAAGGCCAACTTGGGCCCAAAATCAGCAAACTGCATCACATCCGCGAAACTTAACTTGTCAAGAGAAGTTGAACCACCAAAGCCCGATATAGGATTATTACTGTTTAGCATGTAGTCAACCATTTGGTTGCTATTTTTGCCTGAACCTTCGCCGATACCCGGCTTCATATATTGTTGTTGACGGAGAGAATAGTCTACTCCTTGAAAACTTCCTGGTAAGTTGGCCTGAAGCAAATCAGATTGAAAGTTAAACAACATGATACTGAAAGAGATTTTTCCACACGAAACGTGCAAAGAGACAGGGTAAAATGGTAGGGTTTTTTCGAGATATACCAAGTAGTTCTCGTCTTTCTCCATTACTATATATACCAGAGCTTTTGGCGTAAAACCCCTAAACGAGGTTAGTTCAAGCAGAGACAATTTTGCAAGAATTTTCACAGCTTGGGTCCACCTTCTGAAACAATAATCAAGTGAAAAATTCACTACTGTATACGTTTAGCAAGATGACAAATCAAAGCAAGAACTGGGGTCATAAACTTGCAGTGTACAGAAAATCAGGTCAAAATAGAACCAAAACATTATTGCAGAGGATCTACGGTAACAAAAACATGTCGGGTTCTGATGTTTATATACAGAAGCATAGAATACAACCAAAAAAATGGATTCGACGATGAAGATGGTGGAGATATCTCTCGGCTATGTACATATATAATGGGCCAGGGTTGCTTGTTATAGCTGGATTTGACTTTGTATATACGTTATCTGTGTATGCACATGCACAGAGAGTGAGAGAGAGAAAGAGAGAGGAGCCTGTGGAGTAATTTCCACCTCAAAAGTTCACCTTACATTTCACTACCTTTTCATTAATGTGTATCACAGGGCAACAACGCTCTTCCCAACTTTACCACCGCTTTTCATGACACTTATAAATAAAAAGCCCAAGATTAGATGTATTTGAATTTTCAATGACTGAAATTTTGTGATAATATGTGTGCGCGATCTAGAGCTTTGACTTGTATAACCAGATCGGGGAATGCATGCATGCCAGCTATTGTGATAGCGTTATGTGTTGGTGCACGCACAAATTTTGTGTATAAAGCTGCGAGATAAGAAATAATGTATAAAACTCAATTTACTAATTTTAAATTAAAGAGTTACATCACTCTGTGATTTTTACATGAACTAAGTGTAAAATCATCTGATTTTTTTTTTTGCTTAGGTCACGATCCAATGGCTAAAACAAATTGATCCTAAAACACGGACGTTAACTTCTTCAATTTTTGGTCAAAAAAATCTTTGACGATGCTTGATCAAGGTCTTCAAGGCTTTATTTCGAACAAGTATGGCGACACTTAACTTGTAGAATCATCGAAGTTGAACGCGAATTAAGATCAAAGAGATACTAGTGTGCATTGTTCTCCAACCAAGTAAAAAGTGTGAGACAGACAATATTTTGGTAGAGTTTTGACTTCGATTGTTGAGATCCTGTGCGTGTCCGTCTTTCTTCTCTACCTCAAGCCTTTTATTTATAGGCAAGATGGTAGGATTAATTGCGAAAAACTCATGATTTGGGCTTTCACTTCCCAAGTTAAGAGATTTTCCCCATTATTTCAATCTAAAATTTTTAAGTAAATGGATTCTTATTTCCATTTAATTTAGAAAAGTCAAAGTTGACTTCTTTGATTTTTACGGTTGTAAGATGAGACACATGAGCTAGACCCATTGACCAAAAAACTTCAATCGAACTAGTTCTACATTTTAACTTTGGTTCAAATTCATCATTTTGTTCGACTCCAAGTTAGCACTTTGGCCCGCATTTTTCAGTACTTACCAGGGGACTACGATTTCTCTGTTGTATCAGTCACACAGTTTATGGTTACACGGATAAAAAGCGCTTTTTAACTGATGACATATGGATGGCGATGTAGTCAATGCTAACCTAGGTAAGATCATGCTTATAAGGGGGTATAGATTCCAATTCAATCGACAACTCAAGTGGTGGCTTTATTCCCATCGACTTGGCGATGACAATCACTGACCTTAAGGTTATTTATCCATAAGAGGCCATAGTAGCGACTCTAATTTCGGCAAGAAGGTATGCCACTTTGATAGGAAAATTTTTTGCTGCACACCAAGCAGCAGCGTCAAGCTGTTATCCCTCCACGTGGCAGCATTTGGTTGGTCCGGTTACGGAATTAAGCCAGCAGCCTTCATCATGGTAGGATTCACAACACTGTATCCGCCATCAACCACCAGGTTGAGTCCACTCACATAACTCGCTTCAGTACTCGCCAAGAAGAGTGCGGCCATCGCCACATCCTTCACCCTCAGAATCTTCCCCTTCAGAGTTACATTTGCATGCGAACTCGCTTCCACTTTCTCGTCAGGCACCCCAAAATTGGACCGGCTGACCACTCCCGTGGACGAAACGTAGTTAACCCTTACCTCATACTGCCCCAACTCGGTTGCTAGGTTCTTTGTTGCTCCTGGACAAGGAGATGGGTGGCATGGGATGAGGGATATGCAGTCACAAAGGTGACGCAGGTAACGGACTATATGATCAATCCTTGTCCACGTGAACTGGCTGAGCTGTGGTGGGGAGGAAGAATACGGGAAGGGAGAGATAGAAAGAGAGATATAGAGATAGAAATAGATTGCAAGGTGATTACGAGAGAGAGAGAGAGAGAGAGAGAGAGAGAGAGATATATAGAGAGAAAAATACAGCTTGTTGATTATCTTCTCTTCCAAAAATTTAGGGACCAGCTTAACGTCTGTTACCCTTCTCCAGCCAGTTCCTTCACGTGTGATGAGCATGACCTTAACACTGGACCAACCACATGATGCCACATGGAGGGGTAGTAGGTTGACGCTGCTCCTTGGTATGTAGCAAAAAATTTTCCACTTTGATATGACAGTGGGCGAATGGTGTCTCTTTTGCACCATGGGTTCCACTGAGATATTGTGTAGGGCTATGATTCCCTAAGATGCTTTATGGAATCCATTTGAAATCAACATAAATATAGCTGGGATGAAACCAACAGCAAAACAAAATTAAAATGCCAGAAAATCTAAAAGCAGCTCGGATCGGCAGTTGGTAATGGAAGTGGTGATAGCGGAGTGGTATCCATGAATGTTCCCCTCAACTCCGGTGACATGGTCACTAAATGTGAGCACATTTCGGTTTAGTTCAGTTTGGAGATCAAACCGAATTCTTACCCTCAGTTTTAAAATTTTTGAACCGAAACGAATCAGTTTGAACAGTTCGATTTAATCAGTTTAAACGGTTCGGTTTGGTCGGTTCGACTCTTTTTGCACTCATTTAAAAGTACTGCACAACTATTGTTCGATCCAAATAGTATTTGATAGAAGTCATATTTCATCTAAGTTGCACATACTCTTATTACATTTAATACATAAGTGCTCGTGTTAACATAAGATATAGGCATTATATTACAACAAAAACTAATTATGCTTTTGTCATGGATGAGCGAGAAACTGATCAATTAGACATGCTCAAGACATAATTAATTAGTGGGGAAGAATGGGATGGGGAGTCTTGGAGTCAAGGAAGACAATGTCGTATCTGCCTTCTTATGACAACGGAGAGATATTGAGAACTAGGGTTTTGTGTTATAAGTGCTTGATTATTTTCTTTTCACTTAACTTTCAAGTTTTTCTTTATTTCACTTTGTGTATATGAACATTATCAATAAATGTCACTAAAAATTAATTAATAAATCATATATTGGTTCAGTTCGGATTGTGATCGGTTTCAAAAAGTGATCCATGAACCAAACCGAAAAGAGATCTGTTTGAGAAATGTTAAGCTGAACCACTAACATTTTTCGACGGTTTAGTTTGGATTGGTTCGATTAGAGGGGTTCGGATCGGTTTTAATAATTTGGTACTCACTCCTAATAATTAGGAGCTCTACTAGAGTAAGAGGAAGAGATGTGATTGACCCCAAAAAAATCACCAATATAATACGACTTTAATTGCCCACCTCCTCCATACCCACCACAAGAGATATCTCTGCTTTTCTAGATCTGCAGTTGTTTGTCCCCTGTTTTGCTACCTTCAGTATTGGTAGTTCGGTATCTCTGCAAATAACTCTCCGGTGGATTTCTTGCTCTAATTAGGTTTTGTGCGAATTGCTTTTATGCATGAATTGCAATGTTGAAGCTCACCCCTTCTAGTTCGTCTTCAAGGGGGATTTCATCAGGACGCATATCGACTAGATCGTCTCTTAAGCATCATGCATAAGTTTTATTCACAATTAAATCATGAATTAACCTAACTTAAGGAGCCTTGAATAAAGGGTAATGTCTTGTCCGTTGTGGTCAATAGAGATACTTTGATACTTTACTTAATCAAAGCTAATTATAAAAATGTGACTAATCCATAATCTTCATTTTCTTGCATTATGATTTTTTTAATCAATTTTTTAGTTTCTGAAAGCTAGTTTAATTGGTTTTGAATATTTGTCAATTTCCAAGCAACTTGATTTAATCCACATTAAATCAGATTGTACCATCCCAAAATCCTTCCCAAACAGACTCTAACTAAGAAATCAAATCCATCTGATCATAAGAAACCCAAAGTAAGAAAGAACTTAATGTTACGGCGTCATTTATGCAACTTCATTATTAAACATCATGACCAACTACAAATTGAGGTTTTTAAGGATCCTCTTTTATGCATCATTTATGGGTGGCAGTTTTAAAAGGTTACGGCTAAAACTGTTATTTCACTGTTCTAAAAAAAAAAGTTTTTTTCGGGTCTTATATAGTTTGATCAAAGGCTAAATAAAAAAATTTCTTATAGCAGTTGTGAATGCAAAAAAGTTTTGTATCTAAATCAAATTGCTCACTTACATTATCATGTTAAGGGAAAATATTTGGAAATGGAGAAAATAATTAATCCATAGCCTAGAGCTCTTGTATTTTCATTTTTTCATGTAGATTGTTCCCAAGTTCAAAATTATTTGACTCACAAGGAGTTCTTTAAGAAAATTTGGTAGCCAAAGCATTCTGTGTAGGACTTTTTAGATTAGGTGGTTCATGCTTTTTAAGAATGCTATAAAATGTTTCGAATAATATGACTAAATCGCTTTAGGTTAGGGTAAAATAATACGCGTATTTTTCGGCTATGAAATATATCAAATAAAATCTTTGACAAGATGAAATATAGACAAATTTAACATTTTGGATAAAAAGAAGACTGTTTCTTCATTTTCTAATAGAAATACCCCACCCCTTAGTCTCCCAACACCCCCCTTACTTGTCTTCGCCCATGTTGCATCTGGGGGGTGTTGGGAGGACAGTTGTGGCAGTTAAGTGACTCTACATATGTTACTTAACAGTCACAATCTGTAGACACAGTGAACAGATACAACATTTGAACTAAAAGGCACCTTAAACAGGTGCCATTTCGAATTTAAACAGATTAGAAATCTGTTTAAATTCACCAACAGTCACACTGTTTCAGTCCAAAATTGTAACTCCCAGGCTTAATTTGTCGCAAAAAGTTAAGCTAGGCTTAGGGAGAGGGCTCCTACCGACGATGCGCACGTGTGAAGTGCAAAGTGCACCTAAAAGCGCCCATAGCGCCTTTATGTCGCGGCTGCCCCCGTCGTCGTCGCCGCAGGTGCGCGCGTGCGGTGCACCGCACATGTGCGAGTGCATGGCCATGCATACCATGTGTTTCTGGAACAATGTAGTATGTCACATGGCCATTTAAATACCCATAACTTTTCCATTTCCCAGGCCATGTGGGAACCCATTTCATGATTAGCTTCAACATTATTAAATGCCAATGTTTGAGAGTTAATATCTCTCAAACCAATCAATTAATTTGATTGATTCTTTTTGCACCTTATTTTTGTAGTACAAACTTTAATAAGGTAAGAATCAATATTGGAAAATTCTCAACAATTTCCCCCAATTTTCTAAAATTGGATTTTTTTCACATTGCTAATTTAGAAATGTACCTCTCTCTATCCTTTGGTAGGTCCTACTAAAAAAAAAGTTGTCTTTCGACTTGAACCTTTACCATATAGCAAGAAAGTCAATCAGAATTCAAAGTAGCCTTAGCCTTGAACTAAGATTCCTTGGTGATTGATCATCACTACTATGTGTAGAACTTTCCAACCAAATTTCCAAATACCTGCACATTTATGGTCATGTGCTACATCTTAGGATTTTCATAAGTGCCATAGAGACTAGCTGAAATCTCGTAGAAGTGGCCCCACTCCCGCACTTATATAGGTAAATCTACTAAGGTGAACTTGTATGACTTGCACCCTCCTTTAAGGACATAGATTTATTAAGGGAATAACTCCCACCCTCTTCTTGTTCTCCATACAAGTATGCACTACCTTGAGATGGCATGAAGATCAAAATCTTCATCTTTTAGTGCATCTTTGGTTATAAATACAACGTGTTTTTCCATTGAACTAGAAGACTAGAGGTTACTCTAGTATCTAGTTGATTTCCACGTGTATGTTACCTCTCTAATTTCATGAGCTTCAAACCCATCTCCCTGGAAGTCTGCCATATTTTATCCCTGCCTAGGCCTTTCGTAAAGGGATCTGCCAAATTTCCTTTGGACTTCACATAACTAATAGTAACAACTCCTTTGCTAAGTTGTTCTCTCACATAGCTATGTCTAAGCCTTATATGTCTAGACTTCCCATTGTATACCATACTATATGCCCACGTTAACGATGTCTCATTATCACAGAATATAGAATAGCAGGCACTGGCTTAGGCCATAGAGGAATTTCTATCAACAGGTCTCTTAGCCATTCTGCCTCCTTAACCGTCATTGCCAAAGCAATAAACTCGGACTCCATGGTCGAATGTGAAATCAAAGTTTGTTTCTTAGAACCCCAAGAAATAGCACCTCCACCTATGGTAAAAATCCAGCCACTTGTGGACTTTGTTTCATTTGAGTCCGTGATCCAGTTTGCATCTGTGTACCCTTCCAAAACGGCAAAAAATTATTTATAAGTTCATGCATAGTCCATTGTGCCCTTAAGATGCTTAAATACTCTAAATACCGCATTCCAATGGACTTGCCCGGGGTTATGAATAAACCTACTCAAAACACAAACTGCAAAGGCTGGCTTGGTACATTGCATTATATACATCAAGCTGCCCATAGTACTAGAATAGTCTAGCTGAGAGACACATTTTCCTTCATTTGCCCTCAACTTGATAGAAGGGTCATATGGGGTAGTAACCGAGGCATAATTCTTGTGATTAAATTTCTTTAAAATTTTCTCAATATAATGAGACTGTGACAAAGAAATAGAATCCGAGGATCTAATTATTTTCATTCCCAATATAAACATTGGCTTCCCCCATATCCTTCATATCAAAAGATGATGATAGAAATATTTTAGTTTCCAACACAATATCTAAATCAGTACCAAAGATTAACATATCATCCACATACAAACATATTATCACACCACGTCCTTTATCAAACTTAGAAAAAATGCATTTGTCACATTCGTTTATTCTAAATCCATGAGAGAGGACGACTTGGTCAAATCGTTCATGCCACTGCTTAGGAGCTTGTTTTAAGCCATACAAAGATTTTATAAGCTTACAAACCTTTGTTTCTTGGCCCTTTAGTACAAAACCTTCTGATTGTTCCATGTACACCTCCTCATCTAAAATACCATTTAGAAAAGCAGTCTTGATGTCCATTTGGTGTATAACTAGTTTGTTAATGGACGATAAAGCAAACAATAATCTTATAGTGCTAAGTCTAGCTACCGGAGCATAAGTGTCGAACTAGTTAATTCCTTCCTTTTGTTTAAAACCCTTGGCTACAAGTCTAGCTTTATACTTATCTACGGATCCGTCTGGCTTAAGCTTTGGCTTAAAGATCCATTTGCAGCCTATTGGTTTAAACCCTGGTGGTAAATCAATCAATACCCAAGTTTGATTTGACATTATCGACTCCATTTTATCATTTATAGCTTCTTGCCACAAGTCAGAATCTCGAGAAGTTATGGCTTCTCGATATGTAAGAGGGTCATGTTCTACGTTATACATATGAGAGTAATCACCTTCATTTCTACTTCCCTCGACTAAGAATTGGTAGAAATCTGGACCGTAGGTTTTTTCAATCCTTGCTCTCTTACTTCTCCTTAGTTCACCTCCTTCCCCCATTTCCGGAGTAGGGTGAACTTGATCCTCATCGACTGTGTCTTTACTTTTTCGATTTCTAGAGAAAGAATTTTTTAAAAATTCTGCATCTCTAGATTCCAAAATAATATTTTGGCTAACGGATTCTGTTGATTCCATGGTTAAGAATCTATACCCTTTGCTATGTTGAGCATAGCCTATGAAGACACATTCGATTGCCTTTTCCCCCAATTCGGGTCTTTTAGGATCGGTTAGCCTTACTAATGCCCTACACCCCCATACTTTAAAGTGTCCAAAAGAAGGATTTTTCTTCTTCCATAACTCATAGGGTGTGACATTAAATACCTTGTGGCGTATACGATTAAGTATATATGTAGAAGTCATGAGTGCTTCCCCCCACAAATTCTTAGGCAAATCAGAAGTAAGTAATAAGGTATTAACCATTTCTTGCAAGGTCCTATTTTTTCTCTCAGCTACACCATTTTGTTGTGGACTAAAAGGAGTTGTAACTTGGTGTATGATACCCCAAGTTTCAAATATATCATCAAAGGAAAGATATTAACCTCCCCTATCCGACCATAAAATTTTAATCTTACGATCTAATTGATTCTCTACTTCTACTTTGTAAATTTTAAATTTATCCAAAGCTTCATCCTTAGTCCTTAGCAGGTACGTGTAAGTATAACGTGAACAATCATCTATAAATGTAATGAAATATCTTTTACCACCCCTTATTAGGTGACCTTCCATTTCACACAAATCCAAATGTACTAATTCTAATAATTGTGTTTTCCTCTCAACCCCTTTAAAGGGTTTTCTGGCAATTTTAGACTTTATACAAACTGAACATTTCTCTAAACTAGGTAAAGTATTTTGAGGTATTAAACCCAATTTTACCATACTTCTCATGCGTTTATAATTAACATGACCTAGTCTAGAATGCCATACATTAAATGGAACAACAATATAAGCAAATTTAGTAATTTTATTAGCAAAAGTAAGCTTGTACAATCCATTGGTTACATATCCCTTGCCTACATAGTTTCCACCTTTGGTCAGAATAACACTATCTGACTCAAACAGAATCTTAAACCCAAACTGATTAAGCATACTAATAGATATAAGATTCTTTCTAACATCGGGAACAAAAAGCAATCCTTTAGGGTAAGCTTTTTTTTCGGAGGAGAGATAGAGCACCACAGTTCCTTTGCCCATGACCTTGGCCGTAGATGAATTTCCCATGCATAGATGATGCCCCTCCATAACTGGCTCGACGTCATTGAACAAATTTATGTTTTTAGCAATGTGCTTGGTTGCACTGGAGTCCACCCACCACTCATCATCTTCTCCCATTATGTTGGCTTCAGAAACCACTGCAACGAAGTCCTCATTGTCAACCACATTGACATGGTCCTTTTTCTGCCTCTTAGCCACTCGACAATTCTTCTTAAAGTGGCCAATTTTCTCACACTTCCAACAAGCCTTTTTAGGCTTGTCTTGCCGGTTGGTAGAAGCAGAAGCTTGACCATCAAGCTTACGCTTAGAGCCACTTAAGGAGCCATGATCTACCACAAGAGCCTTGGAAGACTTGTTGTCTTCCAACTCAAGCCTATCCAAGTTTCAAGAATTCTCTTCAACTTGGATATACTTGACCAACTCTTGCATGGTCATGGCATCCTTCTTTTGTTTCAACTCCTTTCGACATTCTTTCCAAGCTAAAGGCAATTTAGAAATTATAATAGACACTTGGAAAAACTCGTCAAGAGAGTGGCCCTCCGAAATAATTAAATTCCTAATCATTTGCAGTTCATGTATCTGAGTAATAACATACTTGCTATCTATCATGCAAAAGTCAAACAACTTATTGATTAGGAATTTTTTATTCTCGACGTCCTCCGTCTTGCACTTGCTGTCGAGATCATCCCATAGTTCCTTCGCGGTGATGTTTGCGTACTTGATCTCGTACACGTCGTATAAAGTGTCGGACAACCCTCCCAAAATGTAGCCCTTACAGTAGGTGTCATCCTCCTCCCACCTTTGCTTTTGCTTCATGGCAGTCTGCTTTATTGCTTCATCTGCAGCTTCATCCACGATAGGCGTTGGAATAGTGAGCACATAGGCAATCTTCAATGTAGCAAGAAAAAAGTACATCTTACTCTTCCATCGCCTAAAGAAAGAGCCATCGAACTTAGCCAGCTTCGAAATGTCATTGATCACAGGCATCCTTGAAGTATTCTCCATCGTAGCCAATTACTGTCTTAAGTTGTTGGAGAAAAAGATAAAAGGCAGTATGGAGAAACTTGACTGAAAAAAATGCCTGAGTCGAATGTGTTACACTATTTCCTTAAGACAGTATTTGCTCCCTTATAATCTGCTTAGGGTAGTAGCAAATCTGCCTCCCAAGACAAAACAGGCAAAACTCTGTTGATCACACCAGATTGCAATCAACAGACAGAATTTTGAGAGAGAGCAAGAGAGAATTCGAAGTGAGGAAATGATTTGACCATTAACCCTATTTATAGACACCAAAGGGTGCCTAGAACAGGTGCAAACAGTTGTCGCAGTTAAGTGACTCTCCAGATGTCACTTAACAGTCACAATCTGTAGACACAATGAACAACTACAATATTTGAACTAAAAGGCACCTTAAACAGGTGCCATTTCGAATTTAAACAGATTAGAAATCTATTTAATTTCACCGTCACATTTTTTCAATCCAAAATTGTAACTCCCAGGCTGAATTTGTCACAAAAAGTTAAGTTGGGCTCGGTGCGAGGGCTCCTAGCGACGATGCGCACGTGCGAAGTGCACCTAAAAGCGCCAATAGTGCCTTTACGTTACCGCCGCCCCCGCCCTTGTCGTCGCCGGCGCGGGCGCGCGCGTGCGGTGCGGTGCACCGCACATGTGCGAGTGCATGGCCATGCATACCATGTGTTTCTAGAACAATGTGGTATGTCACATGGCCATTTAAATACCCCTAACTTTTCCATTTCCCAAGCCATGTGGGAACCCACTTCATGATTAGTTTCAACATTATTAAATGCCAATGTTTGAGAGTTAATATCTCTCAAACCAATCAATAAATTTGATTGATTCTTTTAGCAACTTATTCCTTGCAATACAAACTTTAATAAGGTAAGAATCAATAATGGAAAATTCCCAACACCTCACTATTGTTGAATGACCAATAACCCAAAAATGCATTAAACTGTTGTTGGCCAAAGCCCTCTCCCACCTCAATCTTCCTTCTACTCCATCAAGTCCTTCGCAGGCCACAACCATAACCACCCCAAGAACTCATGTACACACTCGCATGCACACGCACAGAACTGCATGATAATGACGGTGATTTGAGGCTGAGGAGGTGAAGATCATGAAGGTGGTGGTAGCAATTTTGATGCAACGGTGGGTGGTGGCGAGGAGTAGTTGCTGTCTTGGTGGTGGTGATCTGATTCTATTGGAAAAACAAAGGTGGGGGTGCCTCATGGTAGGCGATGGCCGTAATGCACCACGATTTCAATAATAGTGCACGACGGTGTGATGTAGTGATGTAGGTAGCGGCAGTGCTGGCAGGGGAGGGGGTGTGTAGCTACAACAATGATGACCGTGCTAGTAGAGGGTGGTGCCATGGTTATGAACGAAAGTTAGATTTGCACACACAAGGGCATTAGGTTTGGAATTCAGGTTGTACTGAGGGTTGTATTTGAAGTGAAAGCGACCCATGTTGGTGCTGTTGTAGTGCCAAATGGTGGGGAAAGAAGGTTACTTTGGTTTTGGAATTTGTTTATGATATAATATAAAAAAGGACGTATTGACATTTTTAAAATACATTGTGCTAACATAAGCGAAAGCATATAAATTAGAATACAAAGGGTTAACATAATGGTATATGTGTTGTAAATCTTTAAGATTTTGGTCTAACATGTAGCATTTGGTAAGTTGAACGGTTTGATTATGGGGCTGATCCCTATCTACCAGTTGAGAAAAAATTATCTCTAATTGTCATTCAGTCGTCCACATGTGATCGTGGGCGGTCAAGACTGTTTTTTAAGCTGCTCTCGGCTAACTGCCCCAAATAGGAGTCGTTAGTTCCTGGGAAATTTTTCCTCCTCAACTCCTTTTCTTATTTTGTTTGGTGTATTAGACTATATGTTGTTGCCCTCTTTCCATCACGGATCTACCATATCTAATACGGCTTGATGGTGACTTTTTGGTCAACCTAAAAGAGGGACTATGTTGTGAAAATGATAGTGGCTATTGTAAATTAGTGGTGGTTATGGTGCATAACCAGACGACAACATGGTGGTTCTTGGATGGGTTTGGTTAAGGTGCTGGTAGTGGCCAAATCACAGATTGGCCAGATTTGTGATTTGGATCATAGATGGGACATCATTTTGTTGCAATGCACGACCAGCCACGATTGACCTCCACCACCTGTAGCATACCACCACCTCCCACCACTGTTTATGAACAACCACCGACGACACTGCCACCTTAGCCCACGCCAGAATCAACACCTTGATACCAGCACATCCACCAATTATCTGAAGCTATATTCATATTCATGATACAACAACCCAAAACCCATAATCAAATCTCAAGTGCCTGTATACGTTATTCAAAAGCCACTATCCAAAGCAACAAAAAAAAAAAATCTTAATAGATCGACCACCATAACCATTGTGACCCACCACCTAACCTGTGGCAAAGGAAAATATACCACCACACCCATAGCAAAACTCCACCATACCTAGTTGTGTGTGTGTGTGCATGAGAGAGAGAGAGAGAGAGAGAGTGTGTGTGTGTGTGTGTGTGTGTGTGTAAGAGAGCGAGATAGAAGAAAGAAAAGGAAAATACACGGTCAGAGTACATAAGGCGATGGACAAAATTGGAACAAACACTAACCCCTCCTCTTTGGGGCGGTTAGCCATGAGCAAAAAAAAAAGAACAATCTTGGTCATTCACAATCACACATGAATGGCTCTGAACTGAAGGGATTCCCAGGAAAATTAGGGGGGAGGGGGGAGGAACAAGTGTAACCGCTACTCTTCCTAGTGGTAGACGGGGAGCTAGATAATTTTAGCGTTAGATATGGGTCAGCTCTCTATACACACACACACACACACACATATATATATATAGTTATGTATATCTATACATATAAATAGTTTTTTTTTGTGTGTATAACTTTAAGCTAGGTTGTTTGCGCCATCTGGTTGTACATCCATCAAGGACGGACGGACAAACCAAATCTAGCTTTAAGAAAATAATGTAGCGGACAAACATTTTGTCTGAGATGCCCCCACATGCCCATCCTTTATGCGGAACAGTGTTTGTTTGCTACATTACGTAATGGACGATTCTTGATGTTCTCATCTGCTAGATTATCTGGCTGACAGTAGAGCAGATATATCTCAAGAGCCCTAATTGTCAATTATTCTTCCTTCTTCAATATCTTCTTCTTGCCTCTCTCTTGAGCTCCAGTTGCCTTCATTTTCAGCTTCCTACAAGCCATTCAAGTTCCAAGCTTCAAGCAACCAAGTTCTAAGCTTTACGCAAGTAAGTTAAGTTTGTGACCCTCAATGACATATTGGTATATATAGCTTTTTTTGGAAGTTTATATTTTTTATCGGTAGCATGGGGAAGTTTATCTATTTTAATGGGTATAATGGTGAAGTTTGTAAAAACTTTTTTGATATTATGTTTGTTGTATTTAGCATGATAAATTAGTCTAGTCACTTTTAAATTTTTATTTATTATGTTGAAGATGTCATAATTTTGTAATAAATTTGCATGCCTAAAAAATTTTATGATTTGATACTTAAACATAAGTTATTTCTGCATAAGTCTTGTTTCATAATTTCTGATTTTGTGTTAAGCTGGAACGTACCATAGATACTAATGACCCTTATCTAGGGTGAATGTTTCAAACATTGAAAGAGGCTAAAGAATTTTTTCAAGCATATTCGTTGAGGTTTTGGCTTTAGAATCATGACAACTAGACCAATTACCATAACAAGAAAAATATGCTCATGGTTATATGAGTGTCATAGGAGTAGACACCTATTGCAAAATGACAAACATGTATGATGATGATAGTGATGATAAAGTGGGATATGCACCCCACAGACAGTACTTCTTTGCCCACACAGATTGCAAGGTGAAGATGTTTATAAGCAATAAACCCAAACAAGATCATTGGGTTATTACTAGCTTGGGATTGACGCACAATTACCAGTTAGTAAAGCCCTCAAAGGTGAGTTAGATGCATCAATACAAGAAGATGAGAAATGTCACAAGGAGTTTAATTTATACAATGAGTAACGTACGGATATGACCTAATGACATTGTTGATGTTCTTACTGAATAGGCTGGGAATTCAAAGTTTGCAATAGATGTTCGTAACACGGTCTGAACCCATAGACGAGACACGTTTGACATCAATGATGCTCAATCCATAATGAGTCTATTGAAGCAGATGCAAATGGTAGACCCACAGTTTATATACACCTTTAGTCTTAACGATGAGCACTGAGTTACGACAATTTTTTGGGTTGACGGGTGTTCTAGACATGCATATCAAAATTTTGGGGATGTGACTTTTGACACCACCTACCGTACCAATAAGTATTTGATGCCTTTTGCTCACTTCATAAGCGTTAGTCATCACTATCTCTCCATCCTATTTGGGTTCACATTATATTAAGGGATGAGAGCGCAAGTTCATTTGTATGGTTGTTTAAGACATGGCTAGAAGCCTTGAACAAAAAAGCACCCAAAGTTATCATCACCATCAAGATTTGGCAATGAAGAAGGCTATTGCTACCATCTTCCCAAGGACTAAACACAACTTGTGCACTTGGCACATAAGCAACAAATACCATAAACGTCTACGTCACGTGTATGCAAAGTATTCATACTTTAAACAAGATTTTGACAAGTCAATAACAATTGAGAAGTTTGAAAAAATATGGGCAAAACTTGTTCAAAATTACTCATTGCAAGATTACGAGTGGATCTAATAATTGTATGAACTCAAAGATAAATGGATCGGCATTTACACAAGAAGGTATTTTTCTGCGGGCATGAAAAGTAACCCGGCAGGAATGAATCAATGAATACGATGTTCGATCATTATGTAAGTGCAGTTGTGAATTTGAAGAGTTTAGTCATAAATACCCAAAAAGCGGTTGCACACATATTCGTAAAAGAAAGGGTTGTTAGAGTCCCCGATTGCCTCATCTTGCCACAGTGGACTAAGGTTCCAAAAGGGTTACACGGTACCATTGTCTTTCTGTATACTGATTTTGAAGAATCAAAGACATTCCAATATAATCATCAAATCATAATGTTCACTCGTTCCTCTGTAAAGAGTTCCACTATAATGGCCAGATATAAATATATTCGCGATTTAACGCTAGAGCAAGATCCTATTGTCGACCAGTTTAAGGTAGCTTTAGCTAGCAACACAGCTGACACTGACTGCATTCCTACACTGGGATCAGAAGAAGATGAGCCCGTTGAAGAGAAGACAATGTTGTCTAACCTTTGGATCCAATTATATGGTAAATGAAAGGCCACAAGAGATCTACACAGCTGAAGAACTCTATTGAACAAACAACCGCACCTAAAAAATCAAGAAAGTTTGCACTATGCAACATAATGACCAACTATGACAAGAAGAACCATTACAAGGCACTGGGGATAAGTCCAAGGGGTTTGCAACACGAGAAAGACAATGATGCCGAAGAAGATGAAATGGACCTTTAGTCGATGGCCTTTGTATTTGAATTATGGACTTTGTAATAATATTTTTTTGTATTAATAACAAATCTAGATGTAATATTGGGTTATTCACAATTTTTTTTTACCATATGAATTTTAATGTACTATTGCAGTGACCAATTTGTAGTAGTTTTAGTAAGAGTCGTGTATCTGCAGGTTAACTGACCATGCTAACCTGCGAAGCATAAATGAAAAGTTTGTCCCACCGTCCGCTACATAATATAACAGATGAGGGAACAGAGATTTGGCATTTCAACAGTTAGAAAAAATTTGGGGATCTTGGTCCCAACGCTTAGCCAGAAAAAGGACCCCAAAAAAGCATTATGTTGGACCGTCAACTACATTATGCAGCTGACAAGGGGACGAAAATACGAGAAAATGATTTGATTCCACTGTCTGCCACATTGCGCAGCAGACAAGGGGACGAAAACTTCACCCCCAACACTTCAAAAAAATTTGGGTGTTTTGGTCCCAACACTTAGACAAAAAATGGGACACAAAAAAATGATTCTGCTCCACCACCCACCATTATGTAGCAAACGAGGGGATAGAAAATTTTCCTCCAACATTTAAATTTTTTTTTTGGGTTCTTGGTCCCAACACTTAGACTAAAAAAGACCCCCCCCCCCCCACACACACACACACTCACACAAAAAAAAAGCATTTTGTCCCACTGTCCGCTAGATAATGTGACGGATGGTAAAGCGACCTTTAAAACCTTTTTTTGCCTTATTTTAACCCACCGTCAATATGTTTCAACCATTCTCAAATCAAATACAACCCATCCCCCATTCTCCGCCATCAACCTATTTCAACCACTCAAAGTAATCACGCGCGAGCGCGCGCGCGCGCACACACACACACACACACACATTCTCCATCATCAACTTGTTACAACCATTCTCGTAGCAACCACATAGATGTACACACACACACCACATTCTCAAAGCAACCACACACACCCCCCTCCACCCCATAATCTCCAATCGATATACTCAATTATAACGCACCATATGCATAAATCAATACTCAAACCATAAACACTTGACATTTTCAAATCATATCACACAATCAATACTAGAAAGAAGTGCTTAATAATGATATAGAACAATATTTTATTATATCAAAAAGATATGTCAAATGTTACCTATTTGGTTAAGCAGGGAATACAATGTACCTAACGTCTCTAGGTTTATAGTTTTGAATTTGCCAAGCTATCCTATATCTATAGTTATCTACGTCGTCTTGGCCCCAGTTGTGCTTCTTGAGGCTCTCGGACCGACAACTGAAGCCCATGTACATCAACACATAGACACCATAGTCTTATTCGTTAATTTGCATGGGCCTACTTTCTTGGTCCAAATATCAAGCTTCGGTCTTGTCGGTACTTTTTTCCCTCAGAGATTGCAAAGAATGGCAAGAAAAAAATTCTGTAGAATAAAAAAGAATCGTAAGCTATGACAGTCAAATTAAGAAATAGATAAACTATAAAGGCAAATGATATTCTTATCATAGCTCTCAAGAGTTAATTGTAAAGTTGCATGAGACGCATCCAATGCATATCATTGTGGAGACTATCGACAATTGACACATACATAGCTAAAGGTTGATAGCAAAGCAAAAACTAGTGGTTGTGCTTTATGGCAGGTATTAGAAAGACATCCACATCCTCATAACTCATTGAATTCATAGTATTACATCTGCATCCTCATAACTCATCGAATTCATAGTATTAGCTAAAATTTAGTGAACGCTTTATCGGGATGGTATCTGCTCATTGTACGATTCTTTTTCCCCTTACACCATTGGTTCCAATGTCCATGGAGTAAAGAGGTAAAAAACTCATCGAACATAAAAACTTGAGGATACGCATATCCCCTATCCCCCTCTCTACGAATTAGAAGTTGGATGTAGGCATTCATCACCATATCATCCAACCAAGAAGCTTGAGGGATGACATCCTGTCCCACAAGACTTCGTAATCCACACATTGAACATGAACTTGATAGCATAATTTGTTTTTTTTTTTTTTTTGGGGGGGGGGGGGGGTTAACGTTCATGAACTATGGCACACTTTTCTGGCTTTAAGGGATGACCTTTGGCATAGGAGGGATGGGATCAACATGGGATATTTTTGCCTAGCTTTTCCTTGAGGCTCTTTGGGTATCCCTAGGCCCGAAGTGAAAGTTCACGACCACGAGACGAGTTGTAGTGACTTTGAGAAGGACAAGTTTGCAAAGTTCAAATCTCGTGTGACTTCCTCCTGGGATTTGTGAAGCATCCGAGTCTCTAAGGACTCAAATGAGGGCTGACTCCACTAGTCCTAATGAGCCATTTTCGAACTTGACCCACGGATGACCCATTCTCTAGTTCATGGCCAAATAGTGTCGCCAAGCATCACCCAGTCCCTCGCTCACCCCCAAAGGCTACCCTAACAGACCACCAATTCCTTTGCTCAGACCCAAAGGCTACCGCGAGGGATCACAATTTAATTGCTCGCACCCAAAGGCTGCCCCTTATAGCCCCTCACTCGTTGCAGCTATGCGTCAAGATCTTAGTTGGGAGAGAAGATCCACTCCCATGGCATTTGGAAGATCTTTTTGTTCATTCAATATTTGGAAGAATGCAAGCAAGGCATCAACCTACATGAAGTTAGATCATTTATAAAATTAAACACTACATGAACTTAAATACAAAAATTATGAGATTGATTGCTATGTGAACTTAAATAAAAAAAAAACTTACGAGATCGAATGCTCTCCGTTGATCAATTACACCCCTGTGCTAATATTTCTTGCCTACTGCCCACGACATCGGTTGTACTCTCCTCTGGATGATGTGGTCGTACCACTTCATATACTGATGGATGTTGATCACAGGGTCGGGTTCTGATACAACAGCTGACAACATGTCCTGCCAAGATTCCCATAGTCCAATCTCATCACCACAGAATTTGAGGGCATCCACCTGCCCAAAATTCACAGTCGGTGGGTTCCTATTAGGTCTCATGTCTGGGGAATCTACTGACAACCCTGCAAGCACTTCAATGTAATATCCCGCACTTTTTCGAGCGGGTTAAAGTAACTATTCGTGATCCAAAAAAATAAATATAAAAATGGACATTAATTTTGAGCAATGCATAGGTATTAATAGAATATAGAATTTTAAAATAATTTTGGGTTCAAAATGTAAGTGTGTAAATTTTTGGGGCCATTTGTAAATATGGGAAACTTTGGGGGACTAAACGATAAATTATTGTTTTAGATGCAAAATAATGAAATGAGTGATAAGTCTATATATTTTGGTGACATCTATGGTTAGTGTTAAATTAATAAAGATTAAAAAAGTTTTGGGGGCAAAAATATAATTTTAAAAACTTTTGGGGTCATTTTATATTTTTGAAATTTGTGGGACCATGTTGGAAATTTGTAACTAGGTGTCAAATTTTTGGAGAAATTTTCTTAGTTGCTGACACCTCCTCCTTGGTTTTAATGACTAAGCTAAATTAAATCTTAAAGTATTGGCTATGTTTATAACGAGCCTCAGGTGAAAGAAAAGGGGAAAAAAAGAAGATAAAGTAGACCAAATCAGGAAAAGAAACAAAAGAGAAACATATATACATATATATATATATATATATATATATAGAAAGAGAGAGAGAGAGAGAGAGGAAGAAGAACAGAGCAGCGTGGAGGCGGAGAAAACATGGAGGAAGGAGGAAGATTCAAGCCATTTCATTTCTAACAAGTAAACCCCATCAAACCTCTATTATGCATACTCTAGTGTATGTTAATGGAATTTGTGTGTGCTTTTGATTATTGTGGGGTGTATAATTTAGCCATGAACGTGACTGTAAAGCCATGTGGGGAGGGGTGTTTTCCGTGATTTTCAGGCTTTAGGTAGGGGATTAATAAGTGAAATTGTGTGTGTGTGTGTGTGTATATATATATATATATATATATATGGGTGATCAGATTATGTATGAGCGTGTAGGTGTAAGGGAGAGGGCTGTGAGTGGAAGAAAAGTGGGTACAGGTGAGTTGGATGTGTGTTGCGGCAGTGGGTGTATATGAAATCATGGAAGATTTTAGGTGTGATTATGGGCTATGTAATGGAATATGGTGTTAAGGGGATTGGGAAATGATTTTGGGTTTGGTTATGTGTATAGTCGAGAGCGGAGTGGACAGTGTGTGCCTGTGTTCACGGTTATTCATGGCTAAGCAGTGTGTGTAATTGTGTGTGTATATAGGTGTTATCTTGAGTGAAATGGTGAGATTAGAAGGTGTTTAGGAATGCGGTGTGTGTTTGTAGAAAATTGGGTGTGTGTTAGTGTGAAAGATGGAGGATCTGTGAGGAGTACGGTGCTGTGCAGTGAGGTTGAAGAACACGAGATGTGCGTGCATTTAGGTGAGACAGTGTGTGTTTGATTTGAATAGTAGTTGTTTTCGTCGCTAAAGGTAGAAAAATTATTAGGCAGTTTTTCCATGATTTTTTATAAGTAATTCGGATCAAAGTTAGACAAAGTATAAAATAGTAACCCCCATTATTTTAGGAGACGTACTCTGTGAAAAATTGGAGAATTTTTTTTAGTGTCTGCAAAAGTCGCTAAATTAAGGTATCGATTAAAAAGAATTAGCGATTTATTTAGCATATAAAACTAAATTATTTTAATCTGAAAATTTTAAGAAAATCTTATTATATTCAGATGTTTCATTATCTAAAATTTCATGTCATTTCAAGACTGATAATTATTTTTAGCTAAACCGGCTTCTAAGCGCTCGGTCCGAGTACCGGTTCTAAATTTTCTGGCAAAAATTTTTTAAAATACTTTTTAGCCTAAAAACGACTTCAGGTGATAAAAATGATATTTTAAGATGTTTTTGAGATTTTTCTGGTGCCGAAAACCTCCAAGGGGTATTTTGGGTAAATTTTACCTATAAAGGGGGTTTTTGGATAAATTTGCATATGGTAAGGTTATTTTAGTAATTATATTTAGGGAAAGGCCATTTTGGTGATTTAAGTCCGAGAGGAACATTTTGGTAATTTTACAAATAAGGGGCATTTTGATAATTTTATGTACCCGGTGAAGGAGGTTCATTTTAGGAGTATGCGTGATTCTGTATTGATTTATAATATCATAGTGGAGACTGTATTCTAATCAACTGATTGTTCTGTTTTAAGGTAAAGTTAAAAACTTTTCAGTTAGGATAATCTAACATAGTGGAGACCATATTGATTTATAATATCATTTTGGGAGTATGCAGTGAATATGTATTGCTTTATAATATCATAGAGGATACCATATTCTAATCAGTTGTTTGTTCCGTTTAGGGTAAAGCTAAAGACTTTTCGGTTAGGATAATCTAGTAGCGGATCCAGATAAGAATTTCTATCTGAACCCTGGGTAAGAACTTTCGTCCAAACCTTATTTTGATTACTCATACTCGTAAGTACTCTTTGATTTACTTGTGACTAATGTCGAACGTTGAATTATGTATTGATATCAGTATGTTATTGCCCAGAAAACCCCAATATTAAACGTGAATTGATTATTTGGAAATCTTGTTGATGCTCGCCTGTTATTTCATGCTGAGCAAATTTGATAATTGTTTGTATCTGTTCTTCTGAATTGTTGTGCATAAATTCAATAACAATCCGTAATTGTTTTTCCTGTTTGTTTGTGATTTTTTTGGAATTCCGAGTGATGACTTATAGCAGTATGTTTATTGTTATTGGAACCGAATTACTTTCGGTGATTTGAGCTTATGTTAACGCTAATTGATATTGTTAATTAATGTTGACCTGGGAATCTGTTCTGTGGGGAGGCATTGTAAGGCTGATTGGAATCCTGCGTGGAACGCAGGCTAGATCCCTGTGGGCTAGTAATTATATACTGGTACATAATGCATGTGTATTCCATACTGGCTTTGCCTGAGTGGCATCGCAACCACCCAGGATCAATGTCTTGATTTTATTGACATTGTATCTTACCGTGATTGCTACGGAATTGACCAAAAAATGATTGTTTGAAATGATCTGTGTGCGTTTCATATCTGTGTGCATTTTTAAATTCTTTGGAAAACCATCATTGTATTTGGAATGATGGCTTTGAAGCCATCATTCCAAATAATTTCCAAAATTCTTTTATTGATTGTTTTGGAGCCCTTCGTGATTGTTATTGTTTATTTTGGTATCTGATTATGATATTTTTTTATCATTTTGGAAATTATTGAGTTTTGTTGATCGTTTGAAGTATTTTGAAAATCATCGTCGATTGCATTCTTTGGAATCATTTTGTAATTCTTTTGGTGGTCCTTGTACGACCTTACCAAGCTCTCAAAAGCACACCCATCATTTGACTTCTTTCTGCAGGTGATGATCAGCAGCAGATTGCTCGAGAATGGGTTATAGACTATGTGAGGCTTCAGTGAACCCACCACTACTATACGGTAAGATCCCTGCGTGAGTCGGTACTGTCAGCTCAAACCTTAGATGTTCGAGGTTGTACAGAACCTAGGTTTAATAGTTCAAGTTCAAGCAGTTTCGTAATCTGGTATTTGAAGAATTTGAGTGGATACCGGATTAGATGCTTTGAATTATATGTTAGTATACATGATCCGAGAGGTTTGACCGAAGTGGTAGGTTAATGTTCCGGGAGTTCTAAGCGACGGAGCGCTGGATTTCGAGGATGTTTCACCAACTGTCGCATGGCGCATTCCGGTAATTGCCACTCTGTAATCTCCCAATTCATCAGTGGAGTGCGCTGCATACCAGAGAGTGTAAAAAACGTACAACTCTTCCAGCCAGTGGCTCAATCTCTGTAACAGCGCGCAACACATTTGGCCCGCAGACAACATGTTGAACTCCCCTAAATAGAAGACAATGTTGTGATGGGGATCATCTTTTCTCAAATAGTGGCTAATAAAGAATTATCAAATAAAAAATTAAAAGGGGATTTACCTACGACAACTAGAGGCATGCACATATAGCTTTGCACTAGGTTCTCGTTACCTTGTGCAGAGCACGATACAAGTATGCAAGTCTGGCTGCACCCCAAGCATAGTTCCCAACCTCTTGCAAGTTACCCAATAGAGAATAATATTTTGGGTGGAAGATTGTGTTCTTCGTCTTCGTTAGGAGTAGAATGGCCCCCATCACCCACAGCAGGAAAGCCTTTGTGTGCAAAAACTAGCATCTTGTCCGTGAAATCTTCCGGTAAAGCCTTGAACTCATCTACCAACAACCTCAACTTTAGTCCATTGATCCCAAATTGGTCCTTCGGTATAGAACCAAAGAAGTCCCTAGCATATCTCTTATTTTGCTTATCAACCTTACCAAGACAACATGGTTGTCCGGTCACGAGTAAGCCTAAGATGTACCCTACATCTTTTAAAGTTATTGGCATCTCTCAAACAGGGAAGTTTTACTTCTCCACCATTCAAAGAGGGCACATATTGAGATCTGGGTCAGGTTGAGAAAAAATATCCCCATAGGTAAAAATTTCAAACCCCATTCCACGCAACAAACGCTTCTGAAATGGGTGTAACTTCACTCTCCTAGTCCCCCAGGTACTACTGTATTAAGTGTACCTCCTTCTATGAATTAACAAAGTGTATTTAAGCATAATATACATTAATGTTCATTATTTGAAATTAAAAAAGGCCATTTTTTGGACATAAATTATGCAAATACATCAAGTTTAGAATTTCTATCAAATGTTGTCAATTCTAAGTTTGCCAATACTAGCACATGCATAGTGCATCATCTATATGCAGATCTATACATACATAATACATCAAGTTCGTCAATTGCTATCAAACATTGGCAAATCTCACTTTGCCAACAACAGCGCGCGCGCGCGCAAACACACACACACACACACATCTATGCATACATAATACATCATCAAAATCATGTGCAATACTCACAAACTCCAGATTATACACAATAAAATCATTGGTTTGTGAACTTACCATGTTAATTGCACGATTTAGGGGTTTCTCTAGAAAATTTAAGGGCTTGAGAAACACAAATCACAGATATACTTGCTTGCCACTGGGAAGATAGTGAAGAAGGAAGAAGACTCTGGGAAGATAGTGAAAAAGAAAGGCGACTTACAAAATTAAGGTTCCATTGTATTTATACCTCTCCTCCACGATATTTGTAGCGAACGAGGAAGTTTTGAAAAAGACAATCTATTCCATTGTCTGCCAGATAATCTAGGGAAGAAGAAAGCAAATTTGATGTGTGTCAGAGGAGTCAAAGCAAGACAAACTGCTCTTATGTCCACTAGATAATCTAGCGGACGAGAGTCAACTGCTCACCATCTGCCAGATAATCTACGGAAGAGAAGGCAGATTTGATTCTTGTCAGAGGAGTCACATCAAAGCACATCAAGAGTCTTCCACTACATAATGTAGCAGACGTGTACTGTTCTATATAAGGGACGGCCATCTTGGGGCATTTCAGATAAAATGTCAGTCTGCTACATAATAGTGCAAAATTTTCTTTTTTCCTAAAAAGCTAGATCTGGTTCATCCATTCTTGATGGATGGATGACCAGATGGTGCGGACAACTTAGTTGAAGTTGCCTGCTCGAGCAATGGATTAGCTTCCATATAGGTATATGTATATATAGATATAAAATATATGTTTGGTCTTTCTCTTTATGAATTAAAATTTTCTTTTCTAGAAAAATTTTCATTTCTTCACATATCTTTTCTCGTTTCCAAACCTTCTCTTCTCGAATTTTGGCTTCTTTTTGCATCCATAGTTATTTACCATGTTATTGACTTTAGAACAATTGTCGTAACTCATATTGTCTTTTTTTTTATATCTTTTATTCCATGTCCTTCAGTAGAATATTTTTTTAGAACTTCTTCTACAACTGCTATTCTACCTCCTAAGGAATAGTAAAGCATTCCGTCATTTAGGAGTTTAACAAATTCATTTTCCACTACCTCATCTCATGGTTTAGAAAGTTTGGCAATAAATTGCTTTTGTAGATGAAGGATGTCTCTGAGTTCTAACTTGTAAAAATATTTTTTAAATTCACATGTATAATTTTTCAAAATAGCACATATCACATATTTGTAGTTTTGTCAAGTATATGATGGCAAATTTTTATTGAATACCTATATGATTTATCGATATTCTACAGAACCCTCGTTCGAGGTTATCTGCATAAAGTATGATTCATTCTTCAATTATCATTTCATTGTCTACTATGCTATTCTGCAACCTAGCTGCGTTTCCTTGCAAGGTTACTCGAACAAAATATTTTACATGTCTTTCTGTTAAATTACCACCTATTGTGGCAATTCTTAAGACTTGTGCCAACTAATTCAGTATTTGAAATACAATTGATATCAAGATATATATACTATATTGATTTATGGCCCATTTCTTCCATTCTTTAGAACAAATTTTTGTTTCAAATTTGTCCTTATAGGGACGTTATTAAATTTAGAATTTCTTTCTAAATTTTACTCTGATTCGACGCTCCTACATAATTTAGATTGGTTTCTCCATTCCGTAAATTTATATTACCGAATGATTTATTTACTTCTAGTATCGCTCTTTTTTCTTCATGTTTATATTGTTGTTCTTTTAGAATAATTGGATCTATTTCCTCCATCATTGATTTTTTCAATATCTTTCTTTTTCTACTTTGTCTAAGTAGTCATTTATTATTTTTTCTTTTTTCCAACACCCATTCCCTGTACGGGATCTGTAGTGTCTTTTGAGCCACTGAAAGCGGGTTTTCTTTCACCTTCGCTATCACTATATTTATAACTTGCATGTGAAGTTTAGTTACTATTGCAATTCTTAGTGGCGTCATAACTTCTAAAGTTTCATAAAAAGTTATTTGAGTTTAAGATGTGGCTTCACTTTCTAACCCTTTATCTAAATGGTGTAATTCAGTTAATATCTGAGATGTTATCTTATGTAGATTTCTACATATATTTAAGGTTTCATGAGATACATCCTTTATTTGATTGAATAATTCGGTTATCTTTGTTTTTCCTGCCCAACTCCATAGTCTAGGTGTACAATTCTAGTTATATGATTTAATAAACTAGGAATTTTCATGAGTTTTTTTTTGTTAGATCTCGCCTTTGATTATGCTCAGATACCAGTTTTGTAGGGTCAAATTCTTCTTTGTCAAGAAAGACATATTCTAAACTTAAACTAGAAGTTTAGAGTAGATTTTTTATATTTCTTATCTTGAGACGGGTTATTTTTTTTTAGAAGTATGAGATGTTGTAAAATGCTGAGAAGTGGAAGGGTTAAAAAGGAAATTAGATAGAGAGTTTGCAACTTGGCAGCATTGGAATTTTATCATCCCCCCCACCCCCCTCCCACACACACACACACACACACACACACACACACACATATATATATATATA